>JBBDGP010003578.1:0-109048 GCA_037952835.1 Lithobates septentrionalis
CTCCTCTCCCCCATAGTGACCACACCCCCACACACAGCTCCTCCCCCCCATAGAATGACCACACCCCCACACACAGCTCCTCCCCCCATAGAGTGACCACACCCCCACACACAGCTCCTCCCCCCATAGAATGACCACACCCCCACACACAGCTCCTCCCCCCATAGAGTGACCACACCCCCAAACGCAGCTCCTCCCCCCATAGAATGACCACACCCCCACACACAGCTCCTCCCCCCCCATAGAGTGACCACACCCTCACACACAGCTCCTCCCCCCATAGAATGACCACACCCCCACACACAGCCCCTCCCCCCATAGAATGACCACACCCACACACAGCTCCTCCCCCCATAGAATGACCACACCCCCACACACAGCCCCTCCCCCCATAGAGTGACCACACCCCCACACAGCTCCTACCCCCATAGAATGACCACACCCCCACACACAGCTCCTCCCCCCATAGAGTGACCACACCCCCACACACAGCTCCTCCCCCCATAGAATGACCACACCCCCACACACAGCTCCTCCCCCCATAGAATGACCACACCCCCACACACAGCTCCTCCCCCCATAGAGTGACCACACCCCCACACACAGCTCCTCCCCCCCCCCATAGTGACCACACCCCCACACACAGCTCCTCCTCCCATAGAGTGACCACACCCCCACACACAGCTCCTCCCCCCATAGAGTGTACACACCCTCACACACAGCTCCTCCCCCCATAGAATGACCACACCCCCACACACAGCTCCTCCCCCCATAGAATGACCACACCCCCACACACAGCTCCTCCCCCCCATAGAGTGACCACACCCCCACACACAGCTCCTCCCCCCCATAGTGACCACACCCCCACACACAGCTCCTCCTCCCATAGAGTGACCACACCCCCACACACAGCTCCTCCCCCCATAGAGTGTACACACCCTCACACACAGCTCCTCCCCCCATAGAATGACCACACCCCCACACAGCTCCTCCCCCCATAGAATGACCACACCCCCACACAGCTCCTCCCCCCATAGAATGACCACACCCCCACACACAGCTCCTCCCCCCATAGAGTGACCACACCCCCACACACAGCTCCTCCCCCCATAGAATGACCACACCCCCACACACAGCTCCTCCCCCCATAGAGTGACCAAACCCCCACACACAGCTCCTCCCCCCATAGAATGACCACACCCCCACACACAGCTCCTCCCCCCATAGAGTGACCAAACCCCCACACACAGCTCCTCCCCCCATAGAATGACCACACCCCCACACACAGCTCCTCGCCCCATAGAGTGACCACACCCCCACACAGCTCCTCCCCCCATAGAATGACAACCCCCATAAAATGACGCACACCTCCCAATTGAATGGCCACACCGACACACACAGCTCCTCCTCCATAGAATGACAACCCCCCATACAGAGCCCCTCCCCCTTATTTCATGATGTATGGGGGAGGAGTTTCAGGTTGCCCTCTCATGAGGACCTGACCAATGGAAGGTGTGTTGGGGAGGGGCGCTGTGATAGGTCAGGTTGGGGGATGTACGATGGGAAGACACGTCTGTACATTGTACAATATTCAATGGAAGTGGGTAGGAGGGGCCTGACACCCGGTCTATGATCGGAGGGGGAGGAGTTGTGTGTTCCTCGCTTGCCGCTGTTTTGTCAGCTTTTGTAAGGGAAGTGACGTTCCCTCTCCGCCATCTTGGTACACCTCGCACTCCTCCATAGTAAGGGGGCAAGCGGACATCTTTGTACACCCACCAGAGTCCGGCATTTCACACTTCTTACCAGTAATCTGACCTTATATGGTGATATGGAGGATTTATAAATCAGCGGTCTTCTGTCAGATCATCAAACCTGTCAGATCAAAAGACATTCAACATCTAAATCCTGAATATCACCGAATAAGATCAGATTACTGGTAAGAAGTGTGAAATGCCGGACTCTGGTGGGTGTACAAAGATGTCCACTTGCCCCCTTACTATAGAGGAGTGTGGGGTGTACCAAGATGGCGGCGATGGATCGTCACTTCCATTACATATTCTGATGGATGGCGGCTTTCTGGCGGGACACCGGCGCCTGTACGGCTCCACCTACTTCTATGATATCCAGCCAGACCTCCATGTTTTGTGGTATGAAGACCCCCGAGGCTCATCCAAGATACCCCCCCACACCGGAGGATATAAACCCCCCCCCCCCCACACCGATTATTACCATTGTTTTCTATATCTGAACCCACACAGGGAGGGATCATTCTACCTTTATCATTTCTTGGATTGGTGAACCTATGATGTGTGCCACAGTCTCCCCCTCCCCCCCAATAGTCTCCTCCCCCTAGTCAATGAGGGTGGGTACACTGTGACATGCCATCAAGTGGGCGTGTCTATAACTAGTAAGGAGAGGTTAGTCATTCATCACTTAGTCTCTGAGGAGGAGGAGGGTCCTCAAAA
This sequence comes from Lithobates septentrionalis, assembly GCA_037952835.1. Taxonomy (NCBI): domain Eukaryota; kingdom Metazoa; phylum Chordata; class Amphibia; order Anura; family Ranidae; genus Lithobates; species Lithobates septentrionalis. The sequence goes on from JBBDGP010003578.1 coordinate 2,466, forward strand.
CGTGTCAGCCAATCGGAATCCCGCCGACCTTCCAGCATCATCACCGCTTCTTCACCACAGACCTGAGGGAGACGGATTGCCTCTGCTGTGATGTGTCTGTATTACAACCATCACTGCTTTTATCTGGAATAAAATGTATCTTTGGTAATGCTCCAGGTCGGTGCACCCTCATGGTGCTAATATTTGACTGTCGGTGGTTGCTGGTGACTGATAGTCTCACCAGTACACCCAGGTGATTGCCAGTGCCGGTCAGTGGTTGCCGGTGACTGTCGGTGGTTGCCGGTGACTGTCGGTGGTTGCCGGTGACTGTCGGTGGTTGCCGGTGACTGTCGGAGGTTGCCGGTGACTGTCGGAGGTTGCCGGTGACTGTCGGAGGTTGCCGGTGGTGGTTGACGGTCGGTGGTTGGTGATGATTACAGGTGACTGTCGGAGGTTGCCGGTGACTGTCGGAGGTTGCCGGTGACTGTCGGTGGTTGCCGGTGGTGGTTGACTGTCGGTGGTTGCTGGTGACTGATAGTCTCACCAGTACACCCAGGTGATTGCCAGTGCCGGTCAGTGGTTGCCGGTGACTGTCGGTGGTTGCCGGTGACTGTCGGTGGTTGCCGGTGACTGTCGGTGGTTGCCGGTGACTGTCGGTGGTTGCCGGTGACTGTCGGAGGTTGCCGGTGACTGTCGGTGGTTGCCGGTGGTGGTTGACGGTCGGTGGTTAGTGATGATTACAGGTGACTGTCGGAGGTTGCCGGTGACTGTCGGAGGTTGCCGGTGACTGTCGGTGGTTGCCGGTGACTGTCGGTGGTTGCCGGTGACTGTCGGTGGTTGCCGGTGACTGTCGGTGGTTGCCGGTGACTGTCGGAGGTTGCCGGTGACTGTCGGAGGTTGCCGGTGACTGTCGGAGGTTGCCGGTGACTGTCGGAGGTTGCCGGTGACTGTCGGTGGTTGCCGGTGACTGTCGGTGGTTGCTGGTGACGGTCGGTGGTTGGTGATGATTACAGGTGACTGTCGGTGGTTGCCGGTGACTGTCGGAGGTTGCCGGTGACTGTCGGTGGTTGACGGTGACGGTCGGTGGTTGGTGATGATTACAGGTGACTGTCGGTGGTTGCCGGTGACTGTCGGCGGTTGCCGGTGACTGTCGGAGGTTGCCGGTGGTGGTTGACGGTGACGGTCGGTGGTTGGTAATGATTACAGGTGACTGTCAGAGGTTGCCGGTGACTGTCGGAGGTTGCCGGTGACTGTCGGAGGTTGCCGGTGACTGTCGGAGGTTGCCGGTGACTGTCGGTGGTTGCCGGTGACTGTCGGTGGTTGCCGGTGACTGTTGAAGGTTGCCGGTGACTGTCGGAGGTTGCCGGTGACTGTCGAAGGTTGCCGGTGACTGTCGGTGGTTGCCCGTGGTGGTTGACGGTCGGTGGTTGGTGATGATTACAGGTGACTGTCGGTGGTTGCCGGTGACTGTTGAAGGTTGCCGGTAACTGTCGGTGGTTGCCGGTGACTGTCGGTGGTTGCCGGTGACTGTCGGAGGTTGCCGGTGACTGTCGGAGGTTGCCGGTGACTGTCGGTGGTTGCCGGTGACTGTCGGTGGTTGCCGGTGACTGTCGGAGGTTGCCGGTGACTGTCGGAGGTTGCCGGTGACTGTCGGAGGTTGCCGGTGACTGTCGGTGGTTGCCGGCGACTGTCGGTGGTTGCCGGCGATTGTCGGTGGTTGCCGGTGACTGTCGGAGGTTGCCGGTGACTGTCGGAGGTTGCCGGTGACTGTCGGTGGTTGTCGGTGACTGTCGGTGGTTGCCGGTGACTGTCGGTGGTTGCCGGTGACTGTCGGAGGTTGCCGGTGACTGTCGGAGGTTGCCGGTGACTGTCGGAGGTTGCCGGTGACTGTCGGTGGTTGCCGGTGACTGTCGGTGGTTGCCGGTGACTGTCGGTGGTTGCCGGTGACTGTCGGTGGTTGCCGGTGACTGTCGGTGGTTGCCGGTGACTGTCGGTGGTTGCCGGTGACTGTCGGTGGTTGCCGGTGACGGTTGGTGGTTGCCGGTGACGGTTGGTGGTTGGTGATGATTACAGGTGATTGTCGGTGATTGTTGGCGCAGTGTAGTGCGATTTCAGGCCGCACCGTATGTATTGTATGATCTACTTTGTAGACGGCACAGAATCTCCTGGGATCCGATGTGGGGAATACGAGATGTATTTGGGGTGTCATTAGGTTTGTATTTACTCCCCACTACAGATTGGAGATGGAGGGCGATACAGGAAATATACTTTACCACCTATAGGTACAAATCGTACAAGGAGGTGTACTTCCCCTTTAAGAGAATAGTGATAATAACCATGTCTTCTCTCCCCGCCCCCTCTGTGTCTTCTCTCCCCCGCCCCCTCTGTGTCTTCTCTCCCCGCCCCCTCTGTGTCTTCTCTCCCCCGCCCCCTCTGTGTCTTCTCTCCCCCGCCCCCTCTGTGTCTTCTCTATCCTGCCCCCTCTGTGTCTTCTCTCCCCCGCCCCCTCTGTGTCTTCTCTATCCCGCCCCCTCTGTGTCTTCTCTATCCCGCCCCCTCTGTGTCTTCTCTCCCCCGCCCCCTCTGTGTCTTCTCTCCCCGCCCCCTCTGTGTCTTCTCTCCCCCGCCCCCTCTGTGTCTTCTCTCCCCCGCCCCCTCTGTGTCTTCTCTATCCCGCCCCCTCTGTGTCTTCTCTCCCCCGCCCCCTCTGTGTCTTCTCTATCCCGCCCCCTCTGTGTCTTCTCTATCCCGCCCCCTCTGTGTCTTCTCTATCCCGCCCCCTCTGTGTCTTCTCTATCCCGCCCCCTCTGTGTCTTCTCTATCCCGCCCCCTCTGTGTCTTCTCTATCCCGCCCCCTCTGTGTCTTCTCTATCCCGCCCCCTCTGTGTCTTCTCTCCCCCGCCCCCTCTGTGTCTTCTCTCCCCCGCCCCCTCTGTGTCTTCTCTATCCTGCCCCCTCTGTGTCTTCTCTCCCCCGCCCCCTCTGTGTCTTCTCTATCCCGCCCCCTCTGTGTCTTCTCTATCCCGCCCCCTCTGTGTCTTCTCTATCCCGCCCCCTCTGTGTCTTCTCTATCCCGCCCCCTCTGTGTCTTCTCTATCCCGCCCCCTCTGTGTCTTCTCTATCCCGCCCCCTCTGTGTCTTCTCTATCCCGCCCCCTCTGTGTCTTCTCTATCCCGCCCCCTCTGTGTCTTCTCTATCCCGCCCCCTCTGTGTCTTCTCTCCCCCGCCCCCTCTGTGTCTTCTCTCCCCCGCCCCCTCTGTGTCTTCTCTCCCCCGCCCCCTCTGTGTCTTCTCTCCCCCGCCCCCTCTGTGTCTTCTCTCCCCCGCCCCCTCTGTGTCTTCTCTCCCCCGCCCCCTCTGTGTCTTCTCTCCCCCGCCCCCTCTGTGTCTTCTCTCCCCCGCCCCCTCTGTGTCTTCTCTCCCCCGCCCCCTCTGTGTCTTCTCTATCCCGCCCCCTCTGTGTCTTCTCTATCCCGCCCCCTCTGTGTCTTCTCTATCCCGCCCCCTCTGTGTCTTCTCTATCCCGCCCCCTCTGTGTCTTCTCTATCCCGCCCCCTCTGTGTCTTCTCTATCCCGCCCCCTCTGTGTCTTCTCTATCCCGCCCCCTCTGTGTCTTCTCTATCCCGCCCCCTCTGTGTCTTCTCTATCCCGCCCCCTCTGTGTCTTCTCTATCCCGCCCCCTCTGTGTCTTCTCTATCCCGCCCCCTCTGTGTCTTCTCTATCCCGCCCCCTCTGTGTCTTCTCTATCCCGCCCCCTCTGTGTCTTCTCTATCCCGCCCCCTCTGTGTCTTCTCTATCCCGCCCCCTCTGTGTCTTCTCTATCCCGCCCCCTCTGTGTCTTCTCTATCCCGCCCCCTCTGTGTCTTCTCTATCCCGCCCCCTCTGTGTCTTCTCTATCCCGCCCCCTCTGTGTCTTCTCTATCCCGCCCCCTCTGTGTCTTCTCTATCCCGCCCCCTCTGTGTCTTCTCTATCCCGCCCCCTCCGTGTCCTCTCTTCCCCCCCCCCCTTCATGTCCTCTCTTCCCCCCCCCCCCTCTATGTCATCCCCCCCCCCCCCTCCTGTCTAGTGAAGGTAATTCTTTGCTCTTCTTCCTCCTCTCAGGTTTCCGCCATGTTGGTACAGCTGGACGGGAAGTTGCAGGCCCAGCCGGTAGAGGTGTTGCGGCAGCGATGGGTCCCGGACGGGCACAGCGACTATCTGATCAGATGGAGGTTGCAGAATGTGGAGGAAGTGGGCGGGGGAAAGGGGACCCCCTCCGAGACGGACAGCAAGACCCCCAATATCCAGATGTGGATGTCTGCAAAGGAAGTTCACACCAACTGCCCCTCCCTGCTGGGCATGGGCAGACCTGGGGGGCGGGGCTTCACAGGAGAAAAGACTTCAGGTCCGCCCAATGAGGAGTCTCTACAGGAGATGAGCGAGGATGTGCGGAGTCTGGTCCACCGAGCCTCCAGACAGGTGTGCCAGAGCTCCGCCCCTGACTCCACCCTCCTCCACACCATTCATGTGCTCAGTGCCTACGCCGCCATTGGCTCCCTGGCCGGGGTCTTCAAAGAGACCGGAGCTCTGGATCTTCTGATGAAGATGCTTTGTAATCCCCAGAAGGAGATCCGCAACCACGCCTGCAAGATGTTACGTGCCCTCGCATCACATGACACAGGTGGGAGGTCCTTATAGTGCAGTGATTGGAGGGTCAGCCAGGGGGCGGGATAAGGAGGCAAAATCTGACCAATTGGCATCACTGATAATGGTTGGGTAATACCGGTGCCATGTTATGTAGAGGCGGGTCCAGTACTGAGGTATGATGGGTAATGATGACATCACGTTATGTAGAGGCGGGTCCAGTACTGAGGTATGATGGGTAATGATGACATCATGTTATGTAGAGGCGGGTCCAGTACTGAGGTATGATAGGTAATGATGACATCACGTTATGTAGAGGCGGGTCCAGTACTGAGGTATGATGGGTAATGATGACATTATGTTATGTAGGCGGGTCCAGTACTGAGGTATGATGGGTAATGATGACATCACGTTATGTAGAGGCGGGTCCAGTACTGAGGTATGATGGGTAATGATGACATCACCTTATGTAGAGGCGGGTCCAGTACTGAGGTATGATGGGTAATGATGACATCATGTTATGTAGAGGCGGGTCCAGTACTGAGGTGTGATGGGTAATGATGACATCACGTTATGAAGAGGCGGGTCCAGTACTGAGGTATGATGGGTAATGATGACATGTTATGTAGGCGGGTCCAGTACTGAGGTATGATAGGTAATGATGACATCATGTTATGAAGGCGGGTCCAGTACTGAGGTATGATGGGTAATGATGACATCATGTTATGTAGAGTTGGGTCCAGTACTGAGGTATGATGGGTAATGATGACATCATGTTATGTAGAGTTGGGTCCAGTACTGAGGTATGATGGGTAATGATGACATCACGTTATGTAGGCGGGTCCAGTACTGAGGTATGATGGGTAATGATGACATCATGTTATATAGAGTTGGGTCCAGTACTGAGATATGATGGGTAATGATGACATCATGTTATGTAGGCGGGTCCAGTACTGGGGTATGATGGGTAATGATGACATCATGTTATGTAGAGTTGGGTCCAGTACTGAGATATGATGGGTAATGATGACATCATGTTATGTAGAGTTGGGTCCAGTACTGAGGTATGATGGGTAATGATGACATCATGTTATGTAGGCGGGTCCAGTACTGGGGTATGATGGGTAATGATGACATCATGTTATGTAGAGTTGGGTCCAGTACTGGGGTATGATGGGTAATGATGACATCATGTTATGTAGGTGGGTCCAGTACTGAGGTATGATGGGTAATGATGACATCATGTTATGTAGAGGCGGGTCCAGTACTGAGGTATGATGGGTAATGATGACATCACGTTATGTAGAGGCGGGTCCAGTACTGAGGTATGATGGGTAATGATGACATCACGTTATGTAGTCGGGTCCAGTACTGAGGTATGATGGGTAATGATGACATCACGTTATGTAGGCGGGTCCAGTACTGAGGTATGATGGGTAATGATGACATCATGTTATGTAGAGGCGGGTCCAGTACTGAGGTATGATGGGTAATGATGACATCACGTTATGTAGAGGCGGGTCCAGTACTGAGGTATGATGGGTAATGATGACATCATGTTATGTAGAGGTGGGTCCAGTACTGAGGTATGATGGGTAATGATGACATCACGTTATGTAGAGGCGGGTCCAGTACTGAGGTATGATGGGTAATGATGACATCACGTTATGTAGTCGGGTCCAGTACTGAGGTATGATGGGTAATGATGACATCATGTTATGTAGGCGGGTCCAGTACTGAGGTATGATGGGTAATGATGACATCATGTTATGTAGAGTTGGGTCCAGTACTGAGGTATGATGGGTAATGATGACATCATGTTATGTAGGCGGGTCCAGTACTGAGGTATGATGGGTAATGATGACATCACGTTATGTAGAGGCGGGTCCAGTACTGAGGTATGATGGGTAATGATGACATCATGTTATGTAGAGGCGGGTCCAGTACTGAGGTATGATGGGTAATGATGACATCATGTTATGTAGAGGCGGGTCCAGTACTGAGGTATGTTGGGTAATGATGACATCACGTTATGTAGAGGCGGGTCCAGTACTGAGGTATGTTGGGTAATGATGACATCATGTTATGTAGGCTGGTCCAGTACTGAGGTATGATGGGTAATGATGACATCACATTATGTAGAGGTGGGTCCAGTACTGAGGTATGATGGGTAATGATGACATCATGTTATGTAGAGTTGGGTCCAGTACTGAGGTATGATGGGTAATGATGACATCATGTTATGTAGGCGGGTCCAGTACTGAGGTATGATGGGTAATGATGACATCATGTTATGTAGACGGGTCCAGTACTGAGGTATGATAAGTAATGATGACATCATGTTATGTAGAGGCGGGTCCAGTACTGAGGTATGACGGGTAATGATGACATCACGTTATGTAGAGGCGGGTCCAGTACTGAGGTATGATGGGTAATGATGACATCACGTTATGTAGAGGCGGGTCCAGTACTGAGGTATGATGGGTAATGATGACATCACATTATGTAGAGGTGGGTCCAGTACTGAGGTATGATGGGTAATGATGACATCACGTTATGTAGAGGCGGGTCCAGTACTGAGGTATGATGGGTAATAACGGCTCCATGTTTTTCAGGGAGTCGGGCCCACGTTCTGCTCGCGCTCAGTCAGCAGGACGGGATAGAAGAACACATGGATTTCGAGTCGCGCTTCACATTGCTCCAACTCTTTGCTGAGACAACCAGCTCAGAAGAACATTGTATCTCCTTTGAAGGGGTACACCTACCTCAGGTATGTGCCAGGTTGTGGCGGGGCCCTTTTTCCCTATTTGTAGTCTGTAGAATGACCCCCTGTGGTTTTTGTGGTAGATTCCGGGGAAGCAGCTCTTCTCATTGGTGAAGAGATACCTCTGTGTGACCTCCATGATGGACCAGCTGAGCAGTGACCGGCCCGATGGTGGTGAGACCTCCCCGCTGCAGAGACACTTTGATTTCAGCATGGCCATGGGCAGCCTGATGTGTGAACTGGTGCGGGTGATGGGCTGGAGGGAAAATGGTAGTAAATCCTCCATTGCTAGGAAAGTCTTCCCTCCGTGTCGGAGGATCTCACATAGAGAACATCGATTGAAGGTGCGATCAGACTTCTCCCACAGAGGGGATTACACGGAGTACCTGAAGCGGGTTCTTCTGCCCGGCATGTCAGTGCGGATGGTGGAGGACTGTGAGCCGCTGAAAGCTGGAGATGAGGGAGTCTTCCTACAAAGCCTCAATGGACTTCCTCCTGCTGAGGTAACTTCCATACCGGCTCCGTACACACTGTGAGTGGTGGTGGGGGACACACTGCTGAGCCCATTTTATTCTTGGGAGTATGATTGTGGGGGTGGGGTGTGCCGGTGTCATGTAAGCTGGCCATACACTGTACAGATTTCATCCGGTTCCTGAGCCGCCTCCAGCCCGACGTCTTTCAGGTGAGAAATCGATCATTGGGCGAGTGTCAGTGTGTTGGCTGGTTGGATATTTTTATAGCTGGGAGGCTGCCGAAGGGGGAGATTCCTCCATCCGCACTCTATAGCATGGATGGAGGAATCTGTTGGCTTTCAGCCTATAGGCTCCGTGTATGGCCAGCTTTCCTTTATCTATATCTATTCTGTATATACAGTGCTTTGAAAAAGTATTCATACCCCTTGAAATTTCCCACATTTTGTCATGTTACAACCAAAAAATGTATTTTATTGGAATTTTATGTGATAAACCAACACAAAGTGACACATAATTGTGAAGTGGAAGGAAACTGATAAATGATACAAATAAATATGTGAAAAGTGTGTGTGTGTGTGTGGGGGGGTCCCCTGTGTGTCATTTTATGTCTGTATAAATACAGCTGTTCTGTAAAGCCCTCAGAGGTTTGTTAGAGAACCTTAGTGAACAAACAGCATCATGAAGGCCAATGAACACACCAGACAGGTCAGGGATAAAGTTGTGGAGAAGTATAAAGCAGGATTAGGTTTTAAAAAACTCTCCCAAGCTTTGAACATCTCACGGAGCTCTGTTCAATCCATCATTGGAAAATGGAAAGAGTATGGCACAACTGCAAACCTACCAAGACATGGCCGTCCACCTAAACTGACCGGCCGGGCAAGGAGAGCATTCATCAGAGAAGAGCCAAGAGGTCCATGGTAACTCTGGAGGAGCTGCAGAGATCCACAGCTCAGGGGGGAGAATCTGTCCACAGGACAACTATTAGTCGTGTTCTCCACAAATCTGCCCTTTATGGAAGAGTGACAAAAAGAAAGACATTGGAGAAAGAAAGTCATAAGAAGTCCTGTTTGTAGTTTGTGAGAAGCCATGTGGAGGACACAGCAAACATGTGGAAGAAGGTGATCTGGTCACATGAGACCAAAATTCAACTTTATGGCCTAAAAGTAAAACGCTATGTGTGGGGAAAACTAACACTGCACATCACACCATCCCCACCGTGAAACATGGTGGTGGCAGCATCATATGGTGGGGATGCGTTTCTTCAGCAGGGACAAGGAAGCTGGTCAGAGTTGATGGGAAGATGGATGGAGACAAATACAGGACAATATGTGGGAAATATCAGGGGCTATAAATACTTTTTCAAGGCTCTGTATATCTGCCCATGTTCTGACCAGTATGACCCGTTCTCTCTGCAGGTAGACTGGCACAGACTGGGGCACACATGGCCGGTACAATGGTTAATGTTGGAGGTGGTGAAACGTAGACGGTACATCATGGAGTCAGACGAGAAGGTCAATTCAGTTCCTGGTCATAAGATCACCAAGTCGGGTGAGTGTATCCGGGCAACTGAGGAATAATCTCAGGGTAGAGAGTATCTTGTGTGTCGGGGGAAGAGGGAGTATTTGTGTTGTAGGAGGGGAGGGAGGAAGTATCTGTGTGTGTTGGAGGAGGGGAGGGAGGAAGTATCTATGTGTGTTGGAGGAGGGAGTATCTCTCTCTATGTCCTGGTTGGAGGGTGCCGTAGTTTTTCTCTGGTATTTATACTGTTGGTGGTGTAATTGGCCCTTGGAACCGACACGGTATAACACTGGTGTTGGGACAGCAGACCGATGCGTGTTGGTTGGAGGTATCGGAATATTCAGAGGATTAGGGTTTGTTTCCTGGAATTCAGGATTTCTGTTTTCTTTTCCTTCAGTGATCCCGGCGTTGTCCTCAGACGACACCTTGTCTCATCCAGATAAGAATGGCGGCATCATCAGGCGGGAGGATTGGTGGGAGATTCTATTCTTTATCCAGCAGCTGGAGGAGGAGACTCAGAGGAGGGTGATGGAGATGATTGGAGGCTCCTTGGAGATGGTCAGCTTTCATTGGTAGATCTCAGCTATATATGTGTATTCTTCACTTTTTCCATCAATTTTTCCTCTTCGTCTTCCAGGGCCGGCTGCCTCCTGTCCAGATGTCGGTGTCTGTGGACGTAGCGCAGGAAATGCTAGCAATCATTGTGAAGAACTGTCATGGCCATCTTCTGTGTGACCTGCAGACCTCACATGTCTATAACCAGTTCTATGGAAAAGCGAAGTCCCATGATGCCGCCGGCGACTGTGACAATGCCTCTCCCACTAGCCCCACCCCAAGTATATCACAGGTGGGAACAGGGCAGGGGGTGAACACTGGATCCTCTGATCTGCAGACACTGAACACTCTTCTCATGCTGGAAGGGATGGAGCTGTCCGAGAAGACAGGAGGTGAGGATGACCATGGACTCTGAGGAGAGGTCTGGTGATGCGTGAGGAGAGATCTGGCGATGCATGAGGAGAGAGCCTCTTATCCTCTCCATACTAGTGACATGGAGGGAGTACACAGGGGTCTGTCCTCTCCGGACTGGGGACATGGAGGAGGTATACAGGGTTCTATCCTGTCCAGACTGGTGACATGGAGGAGGAGTACAGGGGTCTGTCCTCTCCGGACTAGGGACATGGAGGAGGTATACAGGGGTCTGTCCTCTCCAGACTGGGGACATGGAGGAGGTAAACTTGGCGACTGGAGGGGAGGGCCCAGAGGTAGAGATAGTCAGCACGGAACATATTCTAGAGGATACTATTGGGGGCATTAGTGGTAGGTTGACTGAAGAACATAAACCCAAGGTAAGTATAGTAACAAGTCCTAGTTGCAATCCCGGAACACCCAATAAGAGGATAGTATGCAACCGGTCTAAACTACGTGGCATGTTCACCAATGCCAGGAGCCTGGCGGACAAGATGGGTGAACTAGAGATAATTTTGTATGAGGAGGATTTGGATTTTGTGGGAATTTCAGAGACCTGGTTCAACAGCTCTCATGATTGGCTGGCAACCATTCAAGGGTATACCCTTCATCACAAGGATAGAGAGGGTAAAAAAGGGGGAGGGGTATGACTATATATCAAGAATAATGTACAAGTGAATATAAGAGATGACATCACTGAGGGATCTAGGGAGGAGGGGGAATCCTTATGGGTAGAGCTCCAAAGGGATGAAGCTAAGGGGAAAATAATACTGGGAGTATGCTATAGGCCCCCTAACCTGAGGGAGGAAGTGGAGACAGATCTCCTATCACAAATTGGATTAGCAGCAAGGATGGGAAGTGTTATCATAATGGGGGATTTTAATTATCCAGACATAGACTGGGCGGAGGGAACCGCGCATTCATCTAAGGCTCGCCAGTTCCTTAATGTCTTGCAGGACAATTTTATGGGTCAGATGGTAGACGCACCAACTAGAAATAAAACATTACTGGATCTACTGATTACCAACAATACAGACCTGATCACGGATGTGGAAATACGGGGCAATTTAGGTAACAGCGATCACAGGTCAATTAGTTTCAGTATAAATCACACAAATCGGAAACATAAAGGGAATACAAAGACCCTGAATTTCAAAAAAGCCAACTTCCCTGAACTACGAACCTTGCTAGAAGATAGAAATTGGGATAAAATCTTAGTAACAAAGAACATGGAGGAGAGATGGGTTTGCTTTAAAAGCATATTAAATAAGGGCATTAGCCAATGCATCCCACTGGAAAATAAATTTAAAAGAGCGAACAAAAGTACTGGATGGCTTAATCCAATGTAAAAATGCATATAAAAGCAAAGGAGAAGGCCTTCAAAAAATACAAGGTTGAGAGATCATCATCAGCATTCAGACTTTATAAAGAACGTAACAAGAAATATAAGAGTGCAATAAGGACGGCTTAGATAGAACATGAAAGACACATAGCAGAGGAGAGCAAAAAAAATCCCAAGAAATTCTTTAACCACTTCCTGGCCGCCAAATGACAGCTGGGCGGCGCGTGTCGTTCTGCCCTCCAGAATGACCGCTCTTGCACGCCCGTGGGGGCGCGCATTGCAGCGATCGGCGGTGTGTCAGTCTGACACACCGCTACACCGATCTCGACCACGTGATCAGCCGTGTCCAATCACGATGTAAACAGGAAGAGCCGTTAATCTTCACTCACATCTGACAGATGTGAGTAGAGGAGAGCTGATTGGCTGCTCTCCTGACAAGGGGGGGGTCTGTGCTGATTGTTTTTCAGCGCAGCCCCCCTTCGGATGCCCACCCAGGACCACCAGGCATTGCCACCACACTGGACCACCAGGGAAATGCCAATCAGTGCCCAGGCAGCTGCCAATCAGTGCCCATCCCGATGCCTGCCAGTGCCATCAGTGATGCCCATCAATGACATCTATCAGTGCCACCCGTAAGTACCCATCAGTGCAGCCTTTGAGTGCCCATCAGTGCAGCCTTTGAGTACCCATCAGTGCCCATTGTCAGTGCTGCCTTATCAGTGCCCATCAGTAAGGGGGAAAATTTACTTATTTACAAAATTTTATAACGGAAACAAAAGAAACTTTTTTTTTTTTTCAAAATTTTAGTTTTTTGCTTAGCAAAAAATAAAAAACGCAAATGTGATCAAATACCACCAAAAAGCTCGATTTGTGGGAGAAAAATGATAACAATTCTGTTTGGGTACAATGTAGCATGACCGCGCAATTATTTAAGCAATGACAATGCTGAAAATTGGCCTGGGCAGGAAGGGGGGGGTGTGTAAGTGCCCGGTATTGAAGTAGTTAAAGCGGGGCGCCGCCGAAAGAAAAAATTTTAAAAGTCAGCAGCTACAAATACTGCAGCTGCTGACTTTTAAAACATGGACACTTACCTGTCCAGGGCGCCCGCGATGTCGGCACCCGAGGCCGAAGCGTCTCTCCGTCCTCGGGTGCTGCCGCCTCCATCTTCAGTAAGGGAATCAGGAAATGAAGCCGTGCGGCTTCACTTCCCGGTTCCCTACTGCGCATGCGCGAGTCGCGCCGTGCAATACGAATGCTCCCTGCTGCCTCTGGGACCCGTGTGTGTTTCCCAGCAGGCAGCGGGCGGGAGCAGGAAGTGGCGTAAATAACCGCAGATTCTGCGGCTATTTATGCCGGAAGTGGGTACAGATACCTGTAATATACAGGTATCTGTACCCCCCTCCCCCCTGAAAGGTGCCAACTGTGTCACCGGAGGGGGGGAGGAATCTGATTAGTGGAAGTTCCACTTTTGGGTGGAACTCCACTTTAAGTATGTAAATAGTAAAAAAGGGAGGACAGTCCATATTGGCCCCATAAAGAATGAGAAAGGACATCTGGTTACAAAGGATGGGGAGATGGTATTGAATTTATTCTTCTCCTCCGTCTTCACAAGGGAATCGGGGGGCTTCAGTAACCAAAACTGCAGTGTTTATCCTCAGGACACATCATAGGAAGCACCTCCATGGTTAACAGAGGACAGAAATAAAATTAGACTTGGGAAACTTAACATTAATAAATCACCGGGACCAGATGGTTTGCACCTGAGGGTACTTGGGGAACTCAATCAAGTGATTGCCAGACCATTGTTGCTAATTTTTACTGACTGGAATGGTACCAGCTGATTCTGTTACTCTGCCACCTTGCCGACTCTTCAGCCAGGATTTCAGAGCTGTCTGCTGGTATTTCCTGATAGTCCCAGGCAAAGGAAGCCCCGCTCTGGCACTGAGCAGAGTCTAGCAGCCTTCTGTAGGCAATCTCCAGCTCCCATTCCTGAACGGTAGAAACTGTATATCGCCCACTACACTTCCGAGATGTTCAGTAGCTCTTCTCTGAAATCCATGATTTTGTCCAACCGCCACTCCAAATCACTCCCAAAGTTAGAGTCCCCTGTCAGCTTCACATACAACAGTCTCAGGCCACCGTAGCCAAAGCCTTCTGTTGGGCTGTCATCTGCTATCCAGGGACATTCTTGGGATACATGCCAACGGAGGGCTCTGTAGCTCTTATCCAGCCGCATCTCTGCCCAGACTGGCCTGCTTAATTCAGCTGTCTGCTCCTTGTGCACTTCCTTCCAGAGTTCGCAGCGGATAGAATCAAACCATCCCAGCAGGACCTGCTCTGATACTGGTCCTCTGTGCGGTATCTGCACCTCCTGCAACCTCCTTCCGAATTCCTTTTCCATGGCGGCTGGTATCTGTACCTCGCCTCCTCTCCTGCTATCCGGACCTTGGATCCAGGTGGAGGTTTGAATGTCCCAGACTGCAGAAAGCGTCCCACTGCTTGCCACCAATGTAACGAAACGTCCCACACTCCGCTTGAGTGCTTTTGTCATACACCGCTTCCTCCCAGTCTGAATATAGATATCAGATATTCCAACTGCTGATAACAACAAACAATGCAATACTCTTTTGGTTGCTGAATATGAACTGATTTATTGGAGGTGACACACAAATATATACAGCAGGATGACAATACAAACTGTAACCAGAAACCTAATTAACATGAGCTAATTTTGTAATCATTTCCCCAGACTAGGTGACTCGGAGATATGACCTTTCAGGGTAGACTTGCCGTTTCCTCACTCACAACTTAAAATACACATAAGTATAAACACATCCCCCAATAGTTTGCTAGGAGACAAAGGTGTGTTAATGAGACAATAAACTATTGGGTGAAATACCCAGGCTTTCCAGATCTCATTAATCAGCATTCCTTTCACATACATCTGTCCACTAAGTCCCAAGCATGCAGAGACCATCATGGCCTCCTTAACAATGTCCTTTTGCATTACATAACAGAATATCTTCCTAAATGCTTGTAGCTCCCTCAAATGCCAGGGCCCTTAGTCGGTAAGCAAGAGGCTAGCATTCAGTCACCTCCAAAAGCCTCTGTCCTGGGTGAGTTTATCACAAGCCAATGTAGCACCAATATTTAAAAGGGGCCCAAAATACATCCCTGGGAATTACAGACCAGTTAGCCTAACATCAATAGTATGTAAACTCTTAGAGGGGGTGATAAGGGACTATATACAAGATTTTAGTAATGAGAACGGTATCATTAGCAGTAATCAGCATGGATTCATGAAGAATCGTTCTTGCCAAACCAATCTATTAACCTTCTATGAGGAGGTGAGTTGCCATCTAGATAAAGGAAGGCCCATAGACGTGGTGTATCTGGATTTTGCAAAAGCATTTGACACAGAGAGGTGTACAGGGGTCTGTCCTCTCCAGACTGGGGACATGGAGGAGGTATACGGGGGCATCTATCCTCCCCGGACTGGGGACATGGAGGAGGTGTACAGGGGTCTGTCCTCTCTGGACTGGGAACATGGAGGAGAGGTGTACAGGGGTCTGTCCTCTCCAGACTGGGGACATGGAGGAGGTGTACAGGGGTCTATCCTCTCCGCACTGGGGACATGGAGGAGGTGTACAGGGGTCTGTCCTCTCCAGACTGGGGACATGGAGGAGGTGTACGGGGGGGGGGGGAGTCTATCCTCTCCGGACTGGGGACATGGAGGAGGTGTACAGGGGCCTGTCCTTTCCGAAATGGGAACATGGAGGAGAGGTGTACAGGGGTCTGTCCTCTCCGAACTGGGGACATGGAGAGGTGTACAGGGGTCTGTCCTCTCCAGACTGGGGACATGGAGGAGGTGTACAGGGGTCTGTCCTCTCCGGACTGGGGTCATGGAGGAGGTATACAGGGGTCTGTCCTCTCCAGACTGGGGACATGGAGGAGGTGTACAGGGGTCTGTCCTCTCCAGTCAGGTATGTCATCTCAGGGGATCTTATTACAGATAGATATTTTGGTTTTCCTGCAGGACTGAGCAGTGACCACGATACTGAGATAAAGAGATCCCTTGAAAGCTGTCGGGTTCTGGCACCTGGTGTCCGCCATGTTGGTTTGGAGCATGACTGGAAATATGCCGACAGGAATGTGGTCCAGGAAGGGGCCAAAGGAGCCTCCGGAAATTCAGACCTCAGGTGCCTATTGCTTTTATGGTATAAATAATGCGTGACTCCAATCTGGGGTATATAGGGCTCACACCCATCCTCAGTCTTATGGTATAGATTGTGTGTGCCTCTAGGCTCATGTTCCCCGGGTAATAGTGGGGTATATAGGTTGAAGGCACCAAAGATCACACGCGTTCTCCGCCTTATGGTATAGATTGTGTTTGCCCCTAGGCTCATGTTCTCCAGGTAGTAGTGGGGTACGTAGGCTGGGAAGGTATTGGCTCCCATATGGTCCTCTGCTCCTGGACATCCTGACCGCTTGTTGCTCCAGGGATAGGAATAGTGTTTAGTGGGAACATTCCTCTTGCCTCTGATTAAGTCCGTAGTTGATTATTCCAGAATTTACACTCAGACTTTCTCCGCCAGTGAGCAAATGGTCGGTATGTTGGTGGAACTTCTGACATCCCAGATGAAGGACAAGCTGGTGGTGGTGACGTGTCTGCAGTTGACGTACCTGGTCATGTCCAAGTATGACTGGCGGGTCTTGTTTGCCACAGAGGGAGGCGTGAGAGCCGTGTTGGGGTGTATGCAGGAACATCGTTTGTCTGCCGCCGTTCAGCATATAGGGCTCGCGGTAAGTGGAGGACCTATAGACCAACCTACATACCACAAGTGTCTCCATCTGATAACCTCAATATTCCCGGCAGGTCCTGAAGGTGCTGACTGGTGTGGACAGTTCTGATTCTCAGGGACAGTCGAGACATACCACCCTGAGTCCCGGGGACGCTCAGGTGATAAAGGAGATCTTCTCCAGCATTGGATCTGCAGCCAGCGGCTCCTCCAGCAGCCTCCTCAGGGCCATCCCCGGCGCCATTACCAAGATGATAAGTGTGGAGGGGTGAGGGTGATATCTATTGTCTGTGTGTACAAAATATGTATATGTGGACTGATGGCCTTCATTCAGTATGACCCTTCCTCGTTCTTGCACCTGTGTCAGTATGACCCTTCCTCGTTCTTGCACCTGTGTCAGTATGACCCTTCCTCGTTCTTGCACCTGTGTCAGTATGACCCTTCCTTGTTCCTGCACCTGTGTCAGTATGACCCTTCCTTGTTCCTGCACCTGTGTCAGTATGACCCTTCCTCGTTCCTGCACCTGTGTCAGTATGACCCTTCCTCGTTCCTGCACCTGTGTCAGTATGACCCTTCCTCGTTCCCGCACCTGTGTCAGTATGACCCTTCCTCGTTCCTGCACCTGTGTCAGTATGACCCTTCCTCGTTCCTGCACCTGTGTGAGTATGACCCTTCCTCGTTCCTGTACCTGTGCCAGTATGACCCTTCCTCGTTCCTGTACCTGTGTCAGTATGACCCTTCTGTGTTCCTAGACCTTTGTCAGTATGACCCTTCCTCGTTCTTGCACCTGTGTCAGTATGACCCTTCCTCGTTCTTGCACCTGTGTCAGTATGACCCTTCCTTGTTCCTGCACCTGTGTCAGTATGACCCTTCCTCGTTCCTGCACCTGTGTCAGTATGACCCTTCCTCGTTCCTGCACCTGTGTCAGTATGACCCTTCCTCGTTCCGCACCTGTGTCAGTATGACCCTTCCTCTTTCCCGCACCTGTGTCAGTATGACCCTTCCTCGTTCCTGCACCTGTGTCAGTATGACCCTTCCTCGTTCCTGCACCTGTGTCAGTATGACCCTTCCTCGTTCCTGCACCTGTGTCAGTATGACCCTTCCTCGTTCCTGTACCTGTGCCAGTATGACCCTTCCTCGTTCCTGTACCTGTGTCAGTATGACCCTTCTGTGTTCCTAGACCTTTGTCAGTATGACCCTTCCTCGTTCCTGCACCTCTGTCAGTATTACCCTTCCTCATTCCTGCACCTCTGTCAGTATGACCCTTCCTTCTATTGTCTGGCAGGTGTTTCTCCTCGGTCTACAATGGTCTCCTGGTCCTCCGGATGCTGATGGAGAACCATAAGGGTTTGTCTGAGCAGCTGTCCAGTATAGAGTTGTCCTCAATCCTCCAGAGCTTCTTGGAGGACCCCTGCAGTTCTATGGATGAGCCTCAGCGCCACCTCCTGTCTCTTCTCCTCCACTGCTGCCCGCAGATCACTGGTAAGAACTGTATTCTATCACTGATGTCAGAAAGTTCAGGCTCAGTCCTGGTCATTGACTCGTATCTGTTGTCAGAATGTCATAGACTTGAATGGGACATTCCTGCCTTTATACAAGCATGCCCCATTCATGCCTGTGGGACTTGAATCTGCCGGTGTGGGCAGCCATGCACTACATTTTTTACTGTCTAAGTTGCCGACAGTACGGGTGGCCACAGCCATTGCAGGAAGTAAATGTGGACCTTTTTGGAGGTGGACACCCTGGTGAAAGATCTGGAACATACCCCAATCATTGCACCCTATAGATATCAGGATGTCAATCTTTGTTTTGAGATTATCATCAAGCTTTAACCCTCTTAGCCTGTCTGAGAAGATGGGAGAGACCATGAATAGTCTGTCCAATGAGATGGGAGAGACCACAAATATCCAATGAGATGGCAGAGAATCCCACCAATGGGATGGGAGATACCACCAACGGTCTGTCCAATGAGATGCTCTGTCCTGTCTGCAGGGTGTAGTCACCTGTGTCCTGTCTCTTGCAGGGTGTAGTCACCTGTGTCCTGTCTCTTGCAGGGTGTACTCCAGGGCTGGCAGTCCAGGAAATGGATCTCTCGACTTTGCTGAGCGCTCTGAAGGACATTCGGATGTGTCGGGAAATGCTGCCCTCCTTGGAGCGATGTGTTTGTGATGATGTCTCCTCACTACGTTGTGATGTTCCACAACTTCTCACCGACCCCAACTTCTTCCTGCAGCTCCTCTCCCGCCTGGAACAGCTCGGGGACGAGAAACGTCTACAACTTTGTGTGTACAGGTGAGGGTGAAGGGTGTACAGGTGAGGGGTTGGGTGTACTAGGGCACGTTCCTGGTGTACAGGGGGATGCTTGGTGTACAGGTGAGGAGTTGGGTGTACTAGGGCATGTTCCTGGTTGGGTGTACTAGGTCACGTTTCTGGTGTCTAGTGTTGAGTGTCCTTCGCGCTATCAATAACGTATGGTAAAATAAGAACTGAATTAAATGCAGCAAAATCTGAAATGTGCACAGTGACACAAATGAATGAAAACAGAAAACAAAAATGTGATTTTGCGCAGTGATCTAGTAGCCTGGGAAAAATTTCCTCTAGGTATGGTATTGTTGAAAAAGTTGTGACGCAAAACTATTATATTGCATAAAAGTGCCTAAGTGCATACACAATAAATATATAACCAAATAGTATATTCATAAATACATAGCTAATACATATAAAATAAATCAATTTAAATAACTGGTGAGTGTTCCCAGAAATGCTGGTAAAAATGTGCCAATAATAATAAATGAGTGCAATAAATGGTGAATAGTCCAAAAATGTGGAGAATGGAAAGGCTAGGTCCTCATAAATGATTGAACTGTGATAGGAAGTCCTAGATGGGGATGCAGTGCGCTTCCAATGGGTGATTTCTTAAACATGGGTAATAGTGGTGTTGCCCTTTAAAACTTCATGTAAATATGGTCTCCCAGAACTCTCACCTCAAGGCTGGTAAATTATAGCACCTGTGAGTTCGGGTCCGTGGACGTTGCCACTGCGGTATGTCAGCTCGGTAGACTGTGAATCTCTCCCCAGATGAAGACACGTGACAGTGTCGTAACGTGTAGGGAGTGGCCGGAGCCAGGCGTACACAGGAGGAATAGTGAGAGTGCGCTGAGAGCGCCACACCAGTATTATCTGTCCTATCTGCTTTTAATCTTGTGTTCAAATGTAAGTCTACCCGTATGCATTTTAATAAACATCCCTATATTAACATACTACACTAGTGGAGCCCCCTCTCTTCTCTCCTCTTTCTCCCCCCTATTATTGGGCTGGTTATACCGGAGCTATTTTAGGAACCTCAGCAGGGGATCCTGGAGGAGAGATTCACAGTCTACCGCGCTGACATACCGCAGTGGCAACGTCCACGGACCCGAACTCACAGATGCTATAATTTACCAGCCTTGAGGTGAGAGTTCTGGGAGACCATATTTACATGAAGTTTTAAAGGGCAACACCACTGTAACGAGCCCCTGCTCACTCGGTTCCACTCTCCCAACACTCCTCTGCAGCTATAGAATCAGATTGCAGATCGCAACATCTGATGGTTCGGTCATCCGATGCTCCGGGACTAGAACTAAAGCTATGTGCCGTTCTAATCCAGTTGTGTAGCTCAGAACAAACACCAGGCAGGCTGTATGTAAGTTCAACCAGGAATCTCTTTTATTGAAAGGAATACAGGCTCTTTTATACAGTAAAAGAGGAGGTGTATACCTCCTGCTCATATTACTCTGAACATACACCTGTGACCAGAAACCTAATTAACATGGGCTAATTAACTAATCCCTTTAGACAGCCTAGATGACTCAGACATGACCTTTAGGCCAGACTGGCCGTCTTGTAGCTCAGAAAACCCAATCAACATTATCACAAATCAACACCGAACTCTTCTTCACACAATAGCAGTGTTAATTAACACAAATAACAATGGGGATCTAATGACTCTAGACAATACACATTCTAGCAGGCAACAGACAGACAGGTGGCTGGAATTGACACCAGCACCTCCCAACAGTATTTGTCCCAGCATTATGAATCACTCACTATTCCAATATGGCAAATCCAGGGTCCCCAGAGTCTGTGTGTCCTGGGGGACCAGGACCCGAATCCACAGTTATACCACCTCAAGGGTCCCCAGGCATACAGCTCACAAAGAGCACCGTTCCCCCAAATGCCAGGGCCCACGATCGATCGTCAAGAGGCTAGCATTCAGTCCCCTCCAAAAGTCTCTCCCCCGGCTAGGTCTGTCACGTCCACTATTACCCATGTTTAAGAAATCACCCATTGGAAGCGCACTGCATCCCCATCTAGGACTTCCTATCACAGTTCAATCATTTATGAGGACCTAGCCTTTCCATTCTCCACATTTTTGGACTATTCACCATTTATTGCACTCATTTATTATTATTTTCACATTTGTACTAGCATTTCTGGGAACACTCACCAGTTATTTAAATTGATTTATTTTATATGTATTAGCTATGTATTTATGAATATACTATTTGGCTATATATTTATTGTGTATGCACTTAGGCACTTTTATGCAATATAATAGTTTTGCGTCACAACTTTTTCAACAATACCATACCTAGAGGAAATTTTTCCCAGGCTACTAGATCACTGCGCAAAATCACATTTTTGTTTTCACGTTCCTGGTGTACAGGTGAGGAGTTGGGTGTACTAGGTCATGTTCCTGGTTGGGTGTACTAGGACACATTCCTGGTGTCCAGGGGGATGCTTGGTGTACAGGTGAGGAGTTGGGTGTACTAGGGCACGTTCCTGGTTGGGTGTACTAGGACACATTCCTGGTGTCCAGGGGGATGCTTGGTGTACAGGTGAGGAGTTGGGTGTACTAGGGCACGTTTCTGGTGTACAGGTGAGGAGTTGGGTGTACTAGGCCATGTTCCTGGTTGGGTGTACTAGGACACATTCCTGGTGTACAGGGGGATGCTTGGTGTAAAGGTGAGGAGTTGGGTGTACTAGGGCACGTTTCTGGTGTACAGGTGAGGAGTTGGGTGTACTAGGCCATGTTCCTGGTTGGGTGTACTAGGACACATTCCTGGTGTACAGGGGGATGCTTGGTGTACAGGTGAGGAGTTGGGTGTACTAGGGCACGTTCCTGGTTGGGTGTACTAGGACACATTCCTGGTGTACAGGGGGGTGCTTGGTGTACAGGTGAGGAGTTGGGTGTACTAGGGCACGTTCCTGGTTGGGTGTACTAGGACACATTCCTGGTGTACAGGGGGATGCTTGGTGTACAGGTGAGGAGTTGGGTGTACTAGGGCACGTTTCTGGTGTACAGGTGAGGAGTTGGGTGTACTAGGCCATGTTCCTGGTTGGGTGTACTAGGACACATTCCTGGTGTACAGGGGGATGCTTGGTGTACAGGTGAGGAGTTGGGTGTACTAGGGCACGTTCCTGGTTGGGTGTACTAGGACACATTCCTGGTGTACAGGGGGGTGCTTGGTGTACAGGTGAGGAGTTGGGTGTACTAGGGCACGTTCCTGGTTGGGTGTACTAGGACACATTCCTGGTGTACAGGGGGATGCTTGGTGTACAGGTGAGAATTTGGGTGTACTAGGACACATTCCTGGTGTCCAGGGGGATGCTTGGTGTACAGGTGAGGAGTTTGGTGTACTAGGGCATGTTCCTAGTATACAGGGGGATGTTATTTGTGTACAGGGGATGTCCTTGGTGTACTGGTGAGGATGGTGGGTGGACCTTGTAGGATAATGGTTCCTGTTGCTGCATATTCAGGTGACAGCCCAGTATGAATGCAATCTGAAGGTGTCTGAATGGTAGGAGGTGGAGTTTAGGGATGACACTGGCAGTAGTTGTAGAATATATTTTTGGTTTGAGTGACTGTTTTTTTACTCTGTAGAAAAGTCTGGACTTGGTTCTCTCCTCAGGATCCTAAACAAGGCCTTACATCTGTATGAAGAGGACGTCCTTCCCTGGCATAAGTCCATTTCACAGAGCCTGAGAATTCTGGAAGCTTCTGGTGGGGACAGAGAGGTCAGGCTGGATTGACCATAGAGGATGTTGGGGGTGTGATAAGGGATGTATTGGTGTCCTCCCTCTCCCCTCATTGTCCCGCTCGTAGAATGTCTTCATTGGTCTTCGTTGGGTTTCATCATTGTTGGCTGATCTCTTTGGCTCTTTATGTTCAGCTCTTCCAGGAGGTGGTCCGTTTCCTGCACAGCTTGGCGGTGGCCAGTAAGGATTGCGCTATGGTCATGTGTGGTCTCAGAGCTGGAGATATTCTAAGTAAAGCGTTGGACAAACAGAGCTCTGATGAGTTGACATCGAAACTCAGAGACCTCCTGACAACCTGTGAGACATACACTGCTGTACACCACAAGATGGCGGCCTGCGTGGTGGCTGGATGTATGCAGGTACATACCTGTCCACTCCTATGTGAGTGCCGCGGCACTCTGTAGTAATTCTCCTGGGTGAATGATATGAATTCATGGTGGAGCAGAGTAAGGCTTTCATTGCCCTGCTTTCTCCACCATGTTATTGCCTCGGGTCTGGGTACATTGGTGGGCTGCTCTGTAGTGGTCATCAGTCACATTGTCTTCAGATCTGTGTCTCCCCAGATGACATTTCCAACCCCATTGTACACATCAGACTGGGGCTGCAGACCACCCACGGCACCACCCACAGCACAGCACAACCCACAGCACCACCCATAGCAATCTCTCCCCAGGTGAGATTCCACCTTCCAGCACCCACATTGGTCTCCACGGTGTTCACCCCCAGATCTCCTTTACACCCTCGGTGAGTATATTCCCATCCCTCTGCCTTCTCTCCTCCAGTTTTCACTCCTCCTCAGATCTCATTTAAGCCGTATTTACACTTTGGATGGGGGATCAATCTCCTCAGGTAGGTGTCTGTCTTGGACTCCTCTTAACAAATTCTGGAAAAAATGACTTCTAGAAATTAGGATTTTCCAGCCACAGCGACTTCTAACCAGAAAAAAGCACAAAACAAAACATAACCAAAGTGTACAGAATATCTATATAATGCCCCATAGGAAACCCCATGACCACCTTTATATGTCACAGTCTCTGCCCCTCCCCCCTCCTTGTCTCATGCACCACCAGAGCTCCGCCCCTCATCCCCAGCATGGGATTCCCCCCTCACCCCATTGCCTTCCCCGGTGCCCCCTGCTGCACCAGCTTCTGCCAAATCTGCCTCCCCACCGCGTCTGCATGTGGATTCGCCACACCCACCCCCACTCCTGTCCCCGCAGGCACAGCGCAGCCCCCCTCCTGTCCCCGCAGGCACAGTGCAGCCCCCCTTCTGTCCCCGCAGGCACAGCGCAGCCCCCCTCCTGTCCCCGCAGGCACAGTGCAGCCCCCCTTCTGTCCCCGCAGGCACAGCGCAGCCCCCCTCCTGTCCCCGCAGGCACAGCGCAGCCCCCCTCCTGTCCCCGCAGGCACAGTGCAGCCCCCCTCCTGTCCCCGCAGGCACAGTGCAGCCCCCCTTCTGTCCCCGCAGGCACAGCGCAGCCCCCCTCCTGTCCCCACAGGCACAGCGCAGCCCCCCTCCTGTCCCCGCAGGCACAGTGCAGCCCCCCTCCTGTCTCCGCAGGCACATCCCAGCCCCCCTCCTGTCTCCGCAAGCAGAATGCAACCCCCTTCTGTCTCTGCAGGCACAATGCAGTCCCGCTCTTCCCACGCTCCGTGGCCGCTGGGGGGAAAAAGGCTGTGCTCCCTGTGCCTGCCAACCCTGCTGTGCGCCATTCTGTGAGCGGATATACCCTGTGCCATTGTGTGCCCAGAACTGTATGGACCACCCCTACCAGCCGCAACTCTGTTACCCCCCTCTGTGCATCCGCCCCCCACGTTCCTGATGCTACCTGGCTGTGTGCCAACCTCTCTACCCTTCAATAAAAGCTTTGTGGGTTCACCTACTCTCCATCACAATCCATCAGAACTGAAGGGATCCCCGACATTAACGCGTTTCTCCGGGTCCCCTCCCCCATTCAGGAAATAGGCAGAAAACACGGCTTCTAATGACCCCCCAATACAATGCACCCCCATATCTGACACCCCCCACAAATACAAGGCACCCCCATATCTAATGACCCCAATACAATGCACCCACATATCTAATGACACCCCCCACAAATACAAGGCACCCCCATATCTAATGACCCCAATACAATGCACCCCTATATCTAATGACACCCCCAGTCCTCTAATATATTCTCCTTTATACCTCTTCCTGGCAGACCGTCCTCACCCAGATAGATGAACATCGACTCCACCCTCAGAATCTGACCCTCCCCCTCCTGGACGTCTTCCTGCGAAGTCTGGCTGGAGGTGAGCGCCCCCCACAGAGAGACACTGTGCTGTACATTATATACTCTGTACATTATACACTGTGCTGTATATTATATGCTGTGCTGTGAATCTTCCGGGAGGAATAATTGGTGAGGTGCCAGGGCAGCACAGTTGTAATTAGGAGGGGGAGGGGTCCATGTTATATCATGTGACCGGTCACTGACCCCTCCCCCTCTGGCTGTACTTCCTATCAGCATCCACCGGGGCGGAGCAGGAGGAGGAGAAATGTTGGGAGAAGATGGACGTCTCCTCCAATCCTCATCGTGTGAACAGACTGACCGATGGAAACCCTAAATCTTATTGGGAGTCGAGTGGAAGCCTCGGGTCCCATTCCATCACTATCCACATGCAGAGAGGGGCGGTGATCCGGTGAGTGGGGGAGGGGCGGTGAGTGGGGGAGGGGCGGTGATCCGGTGAGTGGGGGGGGGGCGGTGATCCGGTGAGTTGGGGGAAGGGCGGCGATCCGGTGAGTGGGAGGAGGGGCTGGTGATCTGGTGAGTGGGGGGAGGGGTGGTGATCTGGTGAGTGGGGGGCGGTGATCCGGTGAGTGGGGGGAGGGGCGGTGATCTGGTGAGTGGGGGGAGGGGCGGTGATCTGGTGAGTGGGGGGGACGGGCGGTGATCCGATGAGTGGGGGTGGTGATCCAGTAAGTGGGGGCGTTGATCCGGTGAGGGGCGGTGATCCGGTGAGGGGGGAGGGGCGTTGATTCATTGAGCGGGGGGGCGGTGATCTGGTGAGTGGGGGAGGGGCGGTGATCTGGTGAGTGGGGGAGGGGCGGTGATCTGGTGAGTGGGGGGGAGGGGCGGTGATCTGGTGAGTGGGGGGACGGGCGGTGATCCGATGAGTGGGGGTGGTGATCCGGTAAGTGGGGGCGGTGATCCGGTTAGTGGGGGCGGTAATCCGGTGAGGGGCGGTGATCTGGTGAGTGGGGGGAGGGGCGGTGATCCAGTGAGCTATGGGGGAGGGGTACTTTGTGTATCCGGGAATGCTGAGTGTGTTGGCGCCCCCTGCAGGCAGCTGGTGATGGTTGTGTCCAGTGAAGATTCCAGTTATATGCCGTCTCGAGTGGTGGTGATGGGAGGGGAGAACCAATCACACATGAATACAGAGCTGAACGCGGTAAGTGACACATTCCGCTCTCTGGAGGAGAATGACCTTAAACCAGGGGCAGGCAACCTATGGGAGGGGAAGATCTACCATGATAACATTCAAGGGAGCAAAGATCACCGAGGGCCCCCCCCCCCTTTTAACTTCTAAAAAATAAAAGTTCTGTTCTGGCTGGGAATTTCAGCAGCTACAAATCCGGTACAAATACTGCAGCTGCTGCACTTTTGATATATGGACACAGAAGTCAGTAGTATGTAGAGCAGTGTACAGAGGTCAGTAGTATGTAGAGCAGTGTGCAGAGGTCGGTAGGGTGTAGAGCAGTGTACAGAGGTCAGTAGTATGTAGAGCAGTGTACAGAGGTCAGTAGTATGTAGGGCAGAGTACAGAGGTCAGTAGTATGTAGGGCAGTGTACAGAGGTCAGTAGTATGTAGGGCAGTGTACAGAGGTCAGTAGTATGTAGAGCAGTGTACAGAGGTCAGTAGTATGTAGAGCAGTGTACCGACGTCAGTAGTATGTAGAGCAGTGTACAGAGATCAGTAGTATGTAGGGCAGTGTACAGAGGCCAGTAGTATGTAGAGCAGTGTACAGAGGTCAGTAGGATGTAGGGCAGTGTACAGAGGTCAGTAGTATGTAGGGCAGTGTACAGAGGTCAGTAGTATGTAGGGCAGTGTACAGAGGTCAGTAGTATGTAGAGCAGTGTACAGAGGTCAGTAGGGTGTAGGGCAGTGTACAGAGGTCAGTAGTATGTAGGGCAGTGTACAGAGGTCAGTAGTATGTAGGGCAGTGTACAGAGGTCAGTAGTATGTAGGGCAGTGTACAGAGGTCGGTAGTATGTAGGGCAGTGTACAGAGGTCAGTAGTATGTAGGGCAGTGTACAGAGGTCAGTAGGATGTAGGGCAGTGTACAGAGGTCAGTAGTATGTAGGGCAGTGTACAGAGGTCAGTAGTATGTAGAGCAGTGTACAGAGGTCAGTAGTATGTAGGGCAGTGTACAGAGGTCAGTAGTATGTAGGGCAGTGTACAGAGGTCAGTAGTATGTAGAGCAGTGTACAGAGGTCAGTAGTATGTAGAGCAGTGTACAGAGGTCAGTAGTATGTAGGGCAGTGTACAGAGGTCAGTAGTATGTAGAGCAGTGTACAGAGGTCAGTAGTATGTAGAGCAGTGTACAGAGGTCAGTAGGGTGTAGGGCAGTGTACAGAGGTCAGTAGTATGTAGGGCAGTGTACAGAGGTCAGTAGTATGTAGAGCAGTGTACAGAGGTCAGTAGTATGTAGGACAGTGTACAGAGGTCAGTAGTATGTAGGGCAGTGTACAGAGGTCAGTAGTATGTAGGGCAGTGTGCAGAGGTCGGTAGGGTGTAGAGCAGTGTACAGAGGTCAGTAGTATGTAGAGCAGTGTGCAGAGGTCGGTAGGGTGTAGAGCAGTGTACAGAGGTCAGTAGTATGTAGAGCAGTGTACAGAGGTCAGTAGTATGTAGGGCAGAGTACAGAGGTCAGTAGTATGTAGGGCAGTGTACAGAGGTCAGTAGTATGTAGGGCAGTGTACAGAGGTCAGTATGTAGGGCAGTGTACAGAGGTCAGTAGTATGTAGAGCAGTGTACAGAGGTCAGTAGTATGTAGAGCAGTGTACAGACGTCAGTAGTATGTAGAGCAGTGTACAGAGGTCAGTAGTATGTAGAGCAGTGTACAGAGATCAGTAGTATGTAGAGCAGTGTACAGAGGCCAGTAGTATGTAGAGCAGTGTACAGAGGTCAGTAGGATGTAGGGCAGTGTACAGAGGTCAGTAGTATGTAGGGCAGTGTACAGAGGTCAGTAGTATGTAGGGCAGTGTACAGAGGTCAGTAGTATGTAGGGCAGTGTACAGAGGTCAGTAGTATGTAGGGCAGTGTACAGAGGTTGGTAGTATGTAGGGCAGTGTACAGAGGTCAGTAGTATGTAGGGCAGTGTACAGAGGTCAGTAGGATGTAGGGCAGTGTACAGAGGTCAGTAGTATGTAGGGCAGTGTACAGAGGTCAGTAGTATGTAGAGCAGTGTACAGAGGTCAGTAGTATGTAGGGCAGTGTACAGAGGTCAGTAGTATGTAGGGCAGTGTACAGAGGTCAGTAGTATGTAGAGCAGTGTACAGAGGTCAGTAGTATGTAGAGCAGTGTACAGAGGTCAGTAGTATGTAGGGCAGTGTACAGAGGTCAGTAGTATGTAGAGCAGTGTACAGAGGTCAGTAGTATGTAGAGCAGTGTACAGAGGTCAGTAGTATGTAGAGCAGTGTACAGAGGTCAGTAGGGTGTAGGGCAGTGTACAGAGGTCAGTAGTATGTAGAGCAGTGTACAGAGGTCAGTAGTATGTAGGGCAGTGTACAGAGGTCAGTAGTATGTAGAGCAGTGTACAGAGGTCAGTAGGGTGTAGAGCAGTGTACAGAGGTCAGTAGTATGTAGGGCAGTGTACAGAGGTCAGTGGGGTGTAGAGCAGTGTACAGAGGTCAGTAGGGTGTAGAGCAGTGTACAGAGGTCAGTAGTATGTAGGGCAGTGTACAGAGGTCAGTAGTATGTAGGGCAGTGTACAGAGGTCAGTAGGGTGTAGAGCAGTGTACAGAGGTCAGTAGTATGTAGGGCAGTGTACAGAGGTCAGTAGTATGTAGAGCAGTGTACAGAGGTCAGTAGTATGTAGAGCAGTGTACAGAGGTCAGTAGGGTGTAGAGCAGTGTACAGAGGTCAGTAGTATGTAGGGCAGTGTACAGAGGTCAGTAGGGTGTAGAGCAGTGTACAGAGGTCAGTAGGGTGTAGAGCAGTGTACAGAGGTCAGTAGTATGTAGGGCAGTGTACAGAGGTCAGTAGGGTGTAGAGCAGTGTACAGAGGTTAGTAGTATGTAGGGCAGTGTACAGAGGTCAGTAGTATGTAGAGCAGTGTACAGAGGTCAGTAGGGTGTAGAGCAGTGTACAGAGGTCAGTAGTATGTAGGGCAGTGTACAGAGGTCAGTAGTATGTAGGGCAGTGTACAGAGGTCAGTAGGGTGTAGAGCAGTGTACAGAGGTCAGTAGTATGTAGAGCAGTGTACAGAGGTCAGTAGTATGTAGAGCAGTGTACAAAGGTCAGTAGTATGTAGGGCAGTGTACAGAGGTCAGTAGTATGTAGGGCAGTGTACAGAGGTCAGTAGGGTGTGTAGAGCAGTGTACAGAGGTCAGTAGTATGTAGGGCAGTGTACAGAGGTCAGTAGTGTGTAGGGCAGTGTACAGAGGTCAGTAGTATGTAGAGCAGTGTACAGAGGTCAGTAGTATGTAGGGCAGTGTACAGAGGTCAGTAGTATGTAGAGCAGTGTACAGAGGTCAGTAGTATGTAGAGCAGTGTACAGAGGTCAGTAGGGTGTAGGGCAGTGTGCAGAGGTCAGTAGTATGTAGAGCAGTGTACAGAGGTCAGTAGTATGTAGGGCAGTGTACAGAGGTCAGTAGTATGTAGAGCAGTGTACAGAGGTCAGTAGTATGTAGAGCAGTGTACAGAGGTCAGTAGTATGTAGGGCAGTGTACAGAGGTCAGTAGTATGTAGGGCAGTGTACAGAGGTCAGTAGTATGTAGGGCAGTGTACAGAGGTCAGTAGTATGTAGGACAGTGTACAGAGGTCAGTAGTATGTAGGGCAGTGTACAGAGGTCAGTAGTATGTAGGGCAGTGTACAGAGGTCAGTAGTATGTAGAGCAGTGTACAGAGGTCAGTAGTATGTAGAGCAGTGTACAGAGGTCAGTAGTATGTAGGGCAGTGTACAGAGGTCAGTAGTATGTAGGGCAGTGTACAGAGGTCAGTAGTATGTAGGGCAGTGTACAGAGGTCAGTAGTATGTAGGGCAGTGTACAGAGGTCAGTAGTATGTAGGGCAGTGTACAGAGGTCAGTAGTATGTAGAGCAGTGTACAGAGGTCAGTAGTATGTAGGACAGTGTACAGAGGTCAGTAGTATGTAGGACAGTGTACAGAGGTCAGTAGTATGTAGGACAGTGTACAGAGGTCAGTAGTATGTAGGACAGTGTACAGAGGTCAGTAGTATGTAGGGCAGTGTACAGAGGTCAGTAGTATGTAGGGCAGTGTACAGAGGTCAGTAGTATGTAGGGCAGTGTACAGAGGTCAGTAGTATGTAGAGCAGTGTACAGAGGTCAGTAGTATGTAGAGCAGTGTACAGAGGTCAGTAGTATGTAGAGAAGTGTACAGAGGTCAGTAGTATGTAGAGCAGTGTACAGAGGTCAGTAGTATGTAGGGCAGTGTACAGAGGTCAGTAGGGTGTAGAGCAGTGTACAGAGGTCAGTAGTATGTAGGGCAGTGTGCAGAGGTCAGTAGTATGTAGAGCAGTGTACAGAGGTCAGTAGTATGTAGAGCAGTGTACAGAGGTCAGCAGTATGTAGAGCAGTGTACAGAGGTCAGTAGTATGTAGAGCAGTGTACAGAGGTCAGTAGGGTGTAGAGCAGTGTACAGAGGTCAGTAGTATGTAGGGCAGTGTACAGAGGTCAGTAGTATGTAGAGCAGTGTACAGAGATCAGTAGTATGTAGGGCACTGTACAGAGGTCAGTAGTATGTAGGGCAGTGTACAGAGGTCAGTAGGGTGTAGGGCAGTGTACAGAGGTCAGTAGGGTGTAGGGCAGTGTACAGAGGTCAGTAGTATGTAGGGCAGTGTACAGAGGTCAGTAGGGTGTAGGGCAGTGTACAGAGGTCAGTAGGGTGTAGAGCAGTGTACAGAGGTCAGTAGTATGTAGAGCAGTGTACAGAGGTCAGTAGGGTGTAGGGCAGTGTACAGAGGTCAGTAGGGTGTAGAGCAGTGTACAGAGGTCAGTAGTATGTAGGGCAGTGTACAGAGGTCAGTAGTATGTAGGGCAGTGTACAGAGGTCAGTAGTATGTAGGGCAGTGTACAGAGGTCAGTAGTATGTAGGGCAGTGTACAGAGGTCAGTAGGGTGTAGAGCAGTGTACAGAGGTCGGTAGGGTGTAGGGCAGTGTACAGAGGTCAGTAGTATGTAGGGCAGTGTACAGAGGTCAGTAGGATGTAGAGCAGTGTACAGAGGTCAGTAGTATGTAGGGCACTGTACAGAGGTCAGTAGGATGTAGAGCAGTGTACAGAGGTCAGTAGTATGTAGGGCAGTGTACAGAGGTCAGTATGTAGGGCAGTGTACAGAGGTCAGTAGTATGTAGGGCAGTGTACAGAGGTCAGTAGTATGTAGAGCAGTGTACAGAGGTCAGTAGGGTGTAGGGCAGTGTGCAGAGGTCAGTAGTATGTAGAGCAGTGTACAGAGGTCAGTAGGGTGTAGGGCAGAGGTCGGTAGGGTGTAGGGCAGTGTGCAGAGGTCAGTAGTATGTAGAGCAGTGTACAGAGGTCAGTAGGGTGTAGGGCAGTGTGCAGAGGTCGGTAGGGTGTAGGGCAGTGTACAGAGGTCAGTAGGATGTAGAGCAGTGTACAGAGGTCAGTAGTATGTAGGGCAGTGTACAGAGGTCAGTAGTATGTAGAGCAGTGTACAGAGGTCAGTAGTATGTAGGGCAGTGTACAGAGGTCAGTAGTATGTAGGGCAGTGTACAGAGGTCAGTAGTATGTAGAGCAGTGTACAGAGGTCAGTAGTATGTAGGGCAGTGTACAGAGGTCAGTAGTATGTAGGGCAGTGTACAGAGGTCAGTAGTATGTAGAGCAGTGTACAGAGGTCAGTAGTATGTAGGGCAGTGTACAGAGGTCAGTAGTATGTAGGGCAGTGTACAGAGGTCAGTAGTGTGTAGGGCAGTGTACAGAGGTCAGTAGTATGTAGAGCAGTGTACAGAGGTCAGTAGTATGTAGGGCAGTGTACAGAGGTCAGTAGTATGTAGAGCAGTGTACAGAGGTCAGTAGTATGTAGGGCAGTGTACAGAGGTCAGTAGTATGTAGGGCAGTGTACAGAGGTCAGTAGTATGTAGGGCAGTGTACAGAGGTCAGTAGTATGTAGGGCAGTGTACAGAGGTCAGTAGTATGTAGAGCAGTGTACAGAGGTCAGTAGTATGTAGGGCAGTGTACAGAGGTCAGTAGTATGTAGGGCAGTGTACAGAGGTCAGTAGTATGTAGGGCAGTGTACAGAGGTCAGTAGGGCAGATGACAGGGGTGAGCAGGGCAGAGAACAGTGCAAAGGACAAGGTTTCAGCAATGCAGTGTAAAGGTGGGGTCAGGAAGTCTCAGGAATGGAGGGACAGGTGGGCACATCATTTGGGGGTCTGGAGCGCATGCTACAATCTGGTCTGGAGGGCATGATACTCCGCCCATAATCCAAATATATCTTTGGGGGTGTCTGGGGTAATCACGGCTTCCTTATCTGTAACCAGGTGACCATCGCCAGCACAGCCGGGCGTGTTCTGCTCCTGGATGGTGTCACTCGCTTCTGGCCCATCATTCAGATCAAGATCAAGCGGTGTCAGCAGGTAAAGGGTGTGATGGGTGGGGAGGATTGCACATGGGGTGTGACGGGTGGAAGGGGAGGGGGTGTGATGGGGGGGCATATGGGATGTGGTGGGGAGGATTGCACATGGGGTGTGACGGGTGGAAGGGGAGGGGGGGCATATGGGATGTGGTGGGGAGGATTGCACATGGGGTGTGACGGGTGGAAGGGGAGGGGGTGTGATGGGGGGGCATATGGGATGTGGTGGGGAGGATTGCATATGGGGTGTGACGGGTGGAAGGGGAGGGGGTGTGATGGGGGGGGGCATATGGGATGTGGTGGGGAGGATTGCACATGGGGTGTGACGGGTGGAAGGGGAGGGGGTGTGATGGGAGGAGGGGGCATATGGGATGTGGTGGGGAGGATTGCATATGGGGTGTGACGGGTGGAAGGGGAGGGGGTGTGATGGGGGGGGGCATATGGGATGTGGTGGGGAGGATTGCACATGGGGTGTGACGGGTGGAAGGGGAGGGGGTGTGATGGGAGGAGGGGGCATATGGGATGTGGTGGGGAGGATTGCATATGGGGTGTGACGGGTGGAAGGGGAGGGGGTGTGATGGGGGGGCATATGGGATGTGGTGGGGGGTGGGGAGGATTGCACATGGGGTGTGACGGGTGGAAGGGGAGGGGATGTAGCGGGTGGGGTAGGAGGGTATGCTGCCAAGAGTCCACCTTCTGAGGTCTAGCTGTGCTTCTCCTGTGCAGGGCGGGATTGACACGCGTGTGCGGGGCTTGGAGATCCTGGGGCCAAAGCCAACGTTCTGGCCGGTGTTTAAGGAGCAGCTTTGTAGAAGAGCCTTCTTATTCTACACCAGCAGGGGGCGCAGCTGGGGGCAGGAGATCCGTGACAATAAGGAGAACCTACTGCAGCTCTTCAACAGGTGAGCCACGCCTCCTCACTCCTACTCACCCACCAATAGGATTTCATCTTGTAGGACATGGTGGTCATGTTGATGTTTGTGGTTTAGGTTGGAGCAGACGTTGTCCCAGGAGGAGGAGTTCATAGACCGCTTTCTCCCTGATGATGAGGCCGCTCAGGCTGTGGGCCGGATGTGCCGGGAGGCTCTGATCTCCCCCCTGGTGCAGAGTATCACCACCTCAGGTACAGGGAATTCTGGAAGTTCTCCTGTGATTGGGGTCTCCAGGAATGGTGACGGCACACTTTTCTCTTCCAGATCCCGGAGGAGTGAGTCCTCTTCATTGGCTCCTTACACGTTACCTGGAGAACAGCCAGTCAGGATTGTCCGCCTTCAATTCCCGAGTGCGGAGACTGACTCGCCTCCTGGTCCAAGTGGACACCGCCCCCCCCGGCACCACCGGACTGAAACCACCCAATAATACCAGTAAGTACCGTCTACCATCGGACTCCACAGATGGGCCCTCCCAACACCCGCCATCTGGAAGATTCTGGGCCGTCTGTCCCGGGAATGTTGTTTTTTTATTTATATGAAGTGTGGCGGGGTGGGCGGGTTTTTCATGTAAAATAGGAGGAGCCTGCACAGCAGTCATGTACCCCGCTAACCGTGTGTCTTCCTATAGATGGAAAGAATAGCCCCTACTCCTATGGGGTGGGCAGTATGGTCGGGATGGTGGAGTGCTGGCAGGGGGTGGTTGAGCAGCAGGTAAGTGTCTCTCTGGAGGTGGGGGTTGGGTTGAGGTGGCTGACGTTGGGGTCCAGCTGTAACGTTGGTTGTGTTCCAGGTGCGGCACTTCCTGGAGAAGCGGTGGAAGGAGGAGGATCCGGTTCCTGAATTCTGCTCCATGTATGCGGCGTACCGGGGGGCCCTGGAGGAAATGTTCGCTCAGCGGGAGCCGTTCTCATTCGCTTTACAGCAAGGATTCTGCCGCGGGGTGTCACACCTCCCATCCCCCACCGCACTACATGTGAGTGCCTGTACTACAGCACCCCTCCCCTGTCACTTTCTATGATACAGCTCCCCCCCGTGTCTGTATATGGTACAGCTCCGCCCCCATGTCTGTATATGGTACAGCTCCCCCCGTGTCTGTATATGGTACAGCTCCCCCCCGTGTCTGTATATGGTACAGCTCCCCCCTGTGTCTGTATATGGTGCAGCTCCCCCCGTGTCTGTATATGGTACAGCTCCCCCTGTGTCTGTATATGGTACAGCTCCCCCTGTGTCTGTATATGGTACAGCACCCCCCCCATGTCTGTATATGGTACAGCTCCCCCCGTGTCTGTATATGGTACAGCTCCCCCTGTGTCTGTATATGGTACAGCACCCCCCTGTGTCTGTATATGGTACAGCACCCCCCTGTGTCTGTATATGGTACAGCACCCCCCTGTGTCTGTATATGGTACAGCTCCCCCTGTGTCTGTATATGGTACAGCACCCCCCTGTGTCTGTATATGGTACAGCACCCCCCTGTGTCTGTATATGGTACAGCTCCCCCTGTGTCTGTATATGGTACAGCTCCCCCTGTGTCTGTATATGGTACAGCTCCCCCTGTGTCTGTATATGGTACAGCTCCCCTCTGTGTCTGTATATGGTACAGCTCCCCCTGTGTCTGTATATGGTACAGCTCCCCCCCCCGTGTCTGTATATGGTACAGCACCCCCCTGTGTCTGTATATGGTACAGCACCCCCCTGTGTCTGTATATGGTACAGCACCCCCCTGTGTCTGTATATGGTACAGCACCCCCCTGTGTCTGTATATGGTACAGCTCCCCTCTGTGTCTGTATATGGTGCAGCACCCCCCCGTGTCTGTATATGGTACAGCAACCCCCTGTGTCTGTATATGGTACAGCTCTCCACCCCGTGTCTGTATGTGGTACAGCTCTCCACCCCGTGTCTGTATGTGGTACAGCTCCCCCCCATGTCTGTATATGGTACAGCTCCCCCCCTGTGTCTGTATATGGTACAGCACCCCCCTGTGTCTGTATATGGTACAGCACCCCCCTGTGTCTGTATATGGTACAGCACCCCCCTGTGTCTGTATATGGTACAGCACCCCCCTGTGTCTGTATATGGTACAGCACCCCCCTGTGTCTGTATATGGTACAGCTCCCCCCTGTGTCTGTATATGGTACAGCACCCCCCTGTGTCTGTATATGGTACAGCTCCCCCCTGTGTCTGTATATGGTACAGCTCCCCCCTGTGTCTGTATATGGTACAGCACCCCCCTGTGTCTGTATATGGTACAGCACCCCCCTGTGTCTGTATATGGTACAGCTCCCCCCTGTGTCTGTATATGGTACAGCTCCCCCCTGTGTCTGTATATGGTACAGCTCCCCCCTGTGTCTGTATATGGTACAGCTCCCCCTGTGTCTGTATATGGTACAGCTCCCCCCTGTGTCTGTATATGGTACAGCACCCCCCTGTGTCTGTATATGGTACAGCACCCCCCTGTGTCTGTATATGGTACAGCTCCCCCCTGTGTCTGTATATGGTACAGCACCCCCCCGTGTCTGTATATGGTACAGCTCCCCTTGTATCTGTGTACAACAGGTTGAACATTGATATCTTTGTATCACAGGTGATGGAGCGGTTTGCTCGGTACATTGATCGGCAGATTATTGCTATTCGATCAGATTTCCAGACAATAGAGAAGCTTCAGCAGTTCCTGGAATTTGTCCTTTTCCTATCAGATCTGGAACTGTGTAATTCCTTCGAACATTTCTACAGGTCAGTCCAACCAATGGTCACATCATTGTATATAATAATGTATACATCAGGTGTGATGGGTATATCTAGAGGGGGGTGCGATGGGTGTATATAGATGGGGGGGGTGCGATGGGTGTATATAGAGGGGGGGGGTGATGGGTGTGTATATAGAGGGGGGTGTGATGGGTGTATAGAGGGGGGGTGCAATGGGTGTATATATAGGGGGGTGCGATGGGTGTATATAGAGGGGGGGGGTGTGATGGGTGTATATAGAGGGGGGGTGTGATGGGTGTATATAGAGGGGGGGTGTGATGGGTGTATATAGAGGGGGGGTGTGATGGGTGTATATAGAGGGGGGGTGCGATGGGTGTATATAGAGGGGGGGTGCGATGGGTGTATATAGATGGGGGTGCGATAAGTGTATATAGAGGGGGGGTGCGATGGGTGTATATAGCGGGGGGATGCGATGGGTGTATAGAGGTAGGGTGCGATGGGTGTATATAGCGGGGGGGGGGCGATGGGTGTATATAGCGGGGGGCGATGGGTGTATATAGCGGGGGGGTGCGATGGGTGTATATAGCGGGGGGGGTGCGATGGGTGTATATAGCGGGGGGGGTGCGATGGGTGTATATAGCGGGGGGATGCGATGGGTGTATATAGCGGGGGGTGATGGGTGTATATAGCGGGGGGGATGCGATGGGTGTATATAGCGGGGGGGGGTGATGGGTGTATATAGATGGGGGGGTGATGGGTGTATATAGAGGGGGGGTGCGATGGGTGTATATAGGGGGGGTGCGATGGGTGTATATAGATGGGGGGGTGGGTGATGGGTGTATATAGAGAGGGGGTGTGATGATTGGTTGTTTTGAAGATTTGTTGCCATATGACGTTGAATTTCTCTTTCCCATGATGCATTGCAGGCATTACCTGGCTGAGCGTCTGCTGACATTTGGACTTTGCTGGTTGGAGAATTTTGTGGTCGATCAGATTGGAATTTGTTTTCCAAACCGGTTTCCTCAGCAAATGTTAAAAAATCTGCAGGAGGCGAAAGATCTTCAGAGAGAAGAACATCTATACTGGCTGAAGGAGGTGGACACTGAACTCCTAGCAGAGGAGGAGGAGGGGGGGATGGTGAGAAGGGAATGGATGGGGTAGAAGTGTATTCTGGAGGGTGGGGGATGGTGGGACGGGATTGGATGGGGGATGGTGGGACGGGATTGGATGGGGGATGGTGGGACGGGATTGGATGGGGGATGGTGGGACGGGATTGGATGGGTAGGGGCTGTTATGGGAATAGTTGGGAAGGATGGGTTTGGAATGAAGTGTAGGGTTGGTCTGGGTGTTGCTCTCCCTCTAGTTCTTCTGGAATTTGGTTCTTCTCAGGTGACGTTGGAGGATGGCGGTGGGATGGAGGACGGGTCCGATGTTGAGGTTTCTCTCCTCTCAGCTCAGTGTTGGCCGTTCTCTGCTGACTTCTTTATGGACGACCCACAGAAGTATTTTTCCAGTTCCTTGGCTCTCCCTCTACTGAGGTTCACCACCTTCTTCAGGAAGTGTAAGTGGTAGGAGGACGCTGACAATCGGTTATTATGGGCGGAGTGCATGTGGTTATTCCATCTAATTTCTGAGCAACATGTGATGTGTTGTATATGGAGGGGACTGTGGTCTGTTATATATGGAGGCTATATGGTTATATATGTGATCCTTCTCTCTGGTCTCCTCAAAGTTTGGGAAAAGCATATATTCTTCTTTCCAGAGAATCAGATCCCAAGTGTCACGGTAGACGCCTTGGAAGACTTGATATGGCAGCTGTGCAGGATGGGCAATAAGTCGGTTTATATGAGAAGGATGCTATGGCTCACATGCAGACCAATGCAACTTCTCAGCAGAAAGCAACGTTGGAGGCTGCCCTCGTTTGAGTAACTTGGTTGCCTTCATCCAGAAGGTACTCTTACTCCAGAAACCAACGCCTTCAGAATCCAAGCAGAAATGTACTTCCCAGTTCTGTAAAAGAAGTGGATCCCCAAGCACCCCCCCAGGTCTGGAGGCAAGTCCTTTTACCAGTGAAGGGGGGCATGTGGGAGATGTCTATTGATCTCCATGACCCCCGGGACTCAGGAAGTCACATTTACCTGGGTCCGCAGCCTTGGGCTTTAACCACTTCACATTCCAGGTATAGTCAAATGACATCCGCAGATGGGATCTCCCATTCTGGGCGGGCATCAAATGACATCCTCAGCTTAATGCCGGTATAGGGGGCACACGCGCCACCGGAGGCACGCACACCGCGTCACTGAGGAACCGATGCGCGTGCACGGTGGCCGCGATGTTCACCGGGCACCTGCAATCACTCGTGACAGAGCAGGAACGGGGATTTGTGTGTGTAAACACACAGATCCACGTCTTGTCAGGGGAGGGGAGACAGATTGTGTGTTCCTAGTGTATAGGAACACTAATCGGTCTCCTCCCCCAGTCAATCCCAACCCCCCCCCCCACAGTTAGAACACATACAGTAATCAATGGCTATTTATAGCTCTGATTGCTGTATAAATGTCAATGGTTTCAAAAAAGTGTCCGATCTGTCCACCGCAATGTCGCAGTCCCCCTAAAAATCGCTGATCACCGCCATTACTAATAAAAAAAAATGAATATAAATGCCATAAATCAATAACCTAGTTTGTAGATGCTATAACTTTTGCGCAAACCAATCAATATACGCTTTTTGCAATGTTATTATTATTTTTATTTTTTTTTTACCAAAAATATGTAGAATATATATCGGCCTAAAGTGGTGAATATTTTTTTTTTTAAATGTGGATATTTATTATAGCAAAAAGTAAAAAATATTGTGTTTTTTTTTTTTTCAAAATTGTTGCTCTTTTTTTTCTTTATAGCGCAAAAAATAAAAACCGCAGAGATGATCAAATACCACCAAAAGAAAATTCTATTTGTGGGAAAAAAAAGGCGTTAATTTTGTTTGGGTACAACGTCGCACGACCGTGCAATTGTCAGTTAAAGCGACGCAGTGCAGAATCACAAAAAATGGCCTGGGCAGGAAGTGGTTAAGCAGAAGCCCACATCCCAGTCCTCCAGATCTGGAGGAAAATCCTCCTCACGTGAAGGGCCCCCTCATATTTGTGCAGACAGGGGGATAGCTATTGGCCTTTGTGTAGCTATTGGCCTTTGTGTAGCTATTGGCCTTTGTGTAGCTATTGGCCTTTGTGTAGCTAGTGGCCTTTGTGTAGCTATTGGCCTTTGTGTAGCTAGTGGCCTTTGTGTAGCTATTGGCCTTTGTGTAGCTAGTGGCCTTTGTGTAGCTATTGGCCTTTGTGTAGCTATTGGCCTTTGTGTAGCTATTGGCCTTTGTGTAGCTATTGGCCTTTGTGTAGCTATTGGCCTTTGTGTAGCTATTGGCCTTTTTGTAGCTATTGGCCTTTTTGTAGCTATTGGCCTTTGTGTAGCTAGTGGCCTTTGTGTAGCTAGTGGCCTTTGTGGCCGCCTGGACTCGGGGAATCACAACTAAGTTGGCAGTGTGATTTCCGGAGACTACAAGCTGGAGCTTCGCTGCTTTCCGCCTCCATGATTTATACACTAAGGGTCTCTTTGGAGCTGCAAAATTGGTTTCCTTTGGAAAGGCTGCCATCTCTGGGGGTCTTCACACCCATCCCTGAGGAGGAAAGGTCTCATGGCTTCAACTGTGAACTGCTTATGGTTCCCAAACCTGTTGGAGACATCCAGCTGATTCTGGACCTCAAGTGTCTGAACAAGTTCCCATGGGTGGAGCAATTCAGAAAGGAAAAGAAATGCAGAATAAGATGGAAATACCACCAACCCGCGCAAATGGAACAATAATATATAAAATGATATAAGAGCAGCACGTTGTATAAAAATTAAATGGAAATAATAATTAACAAGTTAATCAGAACCGCACTCTAATAAAAAGTGAAACTGCAAAATTGGTCAAATGTTTGACACACAAACTAATAAATGCTGATATTAAATACATTCACAACAAAAGTCCAATGGTGAAAACACCACCATAAGTGGTAAGTGTACAAAAAGCACAAAATTAAAAACAAAAAGTGTTCAATAATAAGCAAAATCTGGAAAACTACTGAATGCAATCCTCCTATTCAGCGATCATCAGAGGGTTAAACTTCCACCACCATCACCGGTCACACAGTCTACTCACCAGAAAGTAGTGACTCCCACTATAGGAGTCAAACGCGCTTGTATAGGAAATGCCAGATGGAATCGCGGCTTATTCCGAATGCTGTGTAGCTGGAAATACTGTAACTTGGATGGACTTGGTTGTAGAACCCTTAGTGCGGGATAAGGTAATAAAGACCGTTAATGCCATATATTGGGAAAATAATATAAAATATTCCCAAGGTGAAGTAGGTCAAAAAGATTTATTAAAAAACGTCATAGAAAACAACAGGTAAAACCACATGGATTACATCAAGGTTTGTGCAGACAAACCTCACGATGAGGATGGTCTGCACAAACCTTGATGTAATTCATGCTGTGATTGCTTGGTTTCATTGGGGGATTCCTGGCCTCAGTGGATATCATCAATGCTTTCTGTCATGTCCTGATCTGAGCCTCTTTGCCACTTCAGCTTCTTCATCTACCGATGTCCTGGATAAAGGTGGAGGACATTCTGGTGAATCCGATCACACCGGCTTGGCCAAGAAGAATGTGGTATGTGGACACAGTAAATCTCTTGGCAGATGAGCCATGGGATCTTCCAGATCTCAGCGTCCGGTCTACCATCCTGCTTTGTGGCTGCAGGCATTTTTGGCATGACTCTTGAAGCCCTTGTGGTGAGGATCAGGGATATTGTAAGTTGGCCTCCAGGAAGGTCTACCATTGTACATGGAAGGCCTGTTTTGCTGGTGTGATGCTCGAAAGTTTCATCCCTGATGGTATGCTGAGGGGCGCCTTTTGACCCTTCTCCAGAGTGGTGTGGAGATGTCTCTGGCCTTTAGTACCGTCATGGGGCAGATCTCAGTTTTGGCCATTCTGTTTCATAGACCTAATGCGTCTTTCTGTGATAAAGGCATTTGTGGAGGGTGTCATGCAGATTGTTTGCCTATGCAGTAACTTAATTTGTTCTTGTCTGTTTTACAGACTTCGCCATTTGAGCCAATCCAAGATATTCTATTGTTGCTTCTTGTGAAAGGTTGTCTTTTTTTGCCATTATTTCGGCTCAGAGTCTGAGTTGTCTGTGCTTTCCTGTAAAGAACCCTTTCCGATTCTTCACCAGAATGAGGTATGTTGAAGATTTTTGTCCTTCCCTTTTTTTTTTTTTTTTTTCTGTTGGCCCTAATCCTAAAGAGAATGTGCTTGTCTCTATGGATGTTGAGCTGTGAGAGTTTATCTGAAGTCTATGGCTTTCCTTCTACAGTCTGATTTCCCTCCTTATTCTGTCTGAGGGGTCTCAGGAGGGTTCTGCTTCTCAATCCACTATTTTTCGGTGGGTTCTCAGGATTATGATATTAGGGACAAGGCTCCTCCTTTCCCAGCCAGGGCTCCTTCCACCAGGACTGCTCGGTACCTCCTGGTCTCCTCAGCATCAAGCTTTGGTTTGAGTTGATGAGATTTCTGCTGCCTGGTGTTCTTCTTTTCACACCAAGTTCTACCTGGTAGATGATCATACTGATGAGGAGACACTTTGGGGTGAAAGGCCCTGCAGGGGGCTTTGTACTGGGGTCCTTTATTCTGATTTTGGGCATGTTGGCATTGTTGCCGCCCCTCATGTTCCGTGCTTTGGGACGTCTCAGGTAGCCATGACCTCCTCTGGGTCCTGTGATGTGCGATTTAAGAAATTAGGATTTTTAGTTTACCTCTAAAATCCATCTCCTGGAGTAAATTAGGTGACAACGGCGCCCTCTCTGAATCTTCTGGTTGCCCCATTACTGCATGATGGGAGTGGAAGGTGTTTTACTGCTGTTGCTGGTGTCCGATTCTCCTTTAGGTGGCAGCAGAACCCTCTGAACTGGAACTTCTCCTCTTATGTTGCTTTCTGTTCTTCAAAAAAAGGGATTTTACTGTCATTCAGAAATCTTATTATTAAATCCAAGCAGTGTGAGTCCCTGAATGCAACCTGGCACCGGGCTCTTACCGTCCCTGTACAGCAGGGCTCAGAAAGGGGTGTGGTGAAGCAGCACAAGGAGCCAATAAGGTGAGAGAGCAAAGGGATGAGCTAATCTGTTTGCTTCTTGTCCCTAAACAAAGTGAGGAGAAGACCTGTAAGTGAAAATGAAACTGCCGCAGTAAACAAATCCGGTGTGTTGTCCAACCTGACAGGGCTATACTGTGTGACAGAGCTGTGTAAATCTCAGGACTGGATGGACAGAGGTACAAATGCTTTGGTAGGTCAAATATATTTGTGTATTGAGTTCAGTTTTATGGGTCCATTTATGAAGGCGTGGTATGTGGGCACCACAGGAGGGGCAGATCTCGTTCCTTAGTCTGTAATAATGGCGGGTTCTGTGTTCTGCAGGTCCGGCTCTTCCAGGCTCCTCTCCTATTGGCCAGTCACAGCGGCTGCAGTGGACGTGGTTGGGGAATGCGGAGGTGCGGTATAGTGGTCTCACCCTTCGGGTCTCCACCCTCCAGATGTTCATATTGCTGCACTTCAACCAGCAGGAGGTGATCAGGGGCGGGGGAGGGGGTGGGGCGGTTTATGGTTCACATATGAAAACCGGAGACAACCAATTGGGGTTTATCTGTGGCATGTTGTTGGTTGCCACGGTCAAGGGTTCCCCTCCCCCACATAGTCATTAATTAGTAATC
Organism: Lithobates septentrionalis; assembly: GCA_037952835.1. NCBI lineage: Eukaryota > Metazoa > Chordata > Amphibia > Anura > Ranidae > Lithobates > Lithobates septentrionalis. The sequence continues at coordinate 45,270 of JBBDGP010003578.1, forward strand.
AGTTTAGCTCCACCCTCAGATAAGCAGACCAATGGGTGAAAAGTACAATAAGAAATCTAGAAACCAATCCGCATCCGACTGTCATTTCTGGGGGGCGACCCAAAGAGGGAACACGGATTTCCTTAGAGAGGCTCTGATTGGTCCTTCCTGGAGGTGAGCTTGTCATAGTGAGCCGCACAATGCCGGTGTTCTGCTGAGAAAGTTCCCCTCGGCGGATAATGACCTCCCTGTACTGCGCAGGCGCAGCGTGAACAACAAGGGAGCCGCTGAAAATATCCGACGCTGAACAGCTGTGAGTGAGCTGTACACCGCGCCTGCGCAATGAGCAGGACATTGTGCCCGATGCTACCAGACAATTCCGCACGTTCCCGATACTCTGCAAGGGGCGGGTGTATTACTGTGATAATGTTTATTATCCGCCCCTTGCAGAGCATCGGGAGCGTGTGGTAGAATGTGGTGTTAAACGTGCGCAGGCGCGGTGTACAGCTGACGCTCAGCTCTGTATGTTCGGCTATTTTCGGCTCGGTAGTGCTTCATACTGCGCAGTACATGGGGGTCATTATCCGCCGGGGGGAACTTTTTCGACAAGAAACCGGTCCTATTGTAGGCAGAACTCAGTGTGTATAGGAGGGTCTCCCTCCCCCCCTCCACAGGATGTCCTCTGCCCCCCCTTCACAGAATATCCTCTGCCCCCCTCCATAGAATGTCCTGCCCCCCTCCATAGAATGTCCTGCCCCCCCTCCACAGGATGTCCTCTGCCCCCCCTCCACAGGATGTCCTCTGCCCCCCCTCCACAGGATGTCCTCTGCCCCCCTCCACAGGATGTCCTCTGCCCCCCCTCCACAGAATGTCCTCTGCCCCCCCTCCACAGAATGTCCTCTGCCCCCCCTCCACAGAATGTCCTCTGCCCCCCCTCCACAGAATGTCCTTTGCCCCCCCTCCATAGAATGTCCTGCCCCCCCCTCCACAGGATGTTCTCTGCCCCCCTCCACAAAATGTCCTCTGCCCCCCCCTCCATAGAATGTCCTGCCCCCCTCCACAGGATGTCCTCTGCCCCCCCTCCACAGGATGTCCTCTGCCACCCCTCCAGAGGATGTCCTCTGCCCCCCCTCCACAGAATGTCCTCTGCCCCCCCTCCACAGAATGTCCTCTGCCCCCCCTCCACAGAATGTGCTGCCCCCCCTCCACAGGATGTCCTCTGCCCCCTCTCCACAGAATGTTCTCTGCCCCTCTCCACAGGATGTCCTCTGCCCCCCCCCCCTCCACAGGATGTCCTCTGCCCCCCCTCCACAGGATGTCCTCTGCCCCCCCCCTCCACAGGATGTCCTCTGCCCCCCCCTCCACAGGATGTCCTCTGCCCCCCCCCTCCACAGGATGTCCTCTGCCCCCCCCTCCACAGGATGTCCTCTGCCCCCCCCCTCCACAGGATGTCCTCTGCCCCCCCTCCACAGAATGTCCTTTGACCTCCCCCTCCTCCCCAGACTGTCCTACCCCCCTCCCCCACAGGATGTCCTCTACCCCCCCTGTCCTTTTATCCCCCCCTTCAGGATGTCCGGGTTGGGCTGCGCAGAATTGGTCATTTAGTGACAGGATCTGCAGAGCATCCCATGGAATGTTCTGGATGTTTCCAGCCGAGACGTTTCTTGCTGTCCATGTAAATAGATTGTCACCAAAATGTTCTGAAGTTCCACCGCAGGGGCGGGGTCTGAGTGTTCCAGAGCTTCCCCCGCGGAGCTGGGTCCAATCTGATCCTTCCCTCCTCTGCAGGAAATTTCCCAGGAAGAGATCCGGAATCGGAGCCGAGTGTCTGGAGGAGTGCTGAGGGATTCCCTGGAGCCGCTGACGGCGAAGAGCGGAATCCTGGCAATACGGGAGGAGACCGGTACGTGGCCACACACCCCTCCCCCGCACTGCTTAACCAATACTCCCCCCCCCCCCCACACTGCGTAACCAATACGCACCTCCCCCACACTGCTTAACCAATACGCCCCTCCCCCACACTGCTTAACCAATACGCACCTCCCCCACACTGCTTAACCAATACGCACCTCCCCCACACTGCTTAACCAATACGCCCCTCCCCCACACTGCTTAACCAATATGCACCTCCCCCACACTGTTTAACCAATACACCCCTCCCACACACTGCTTAACCAATACACTCCTCCCCCACACTACTTAACCAATACGCCCCTCCCCCACACTGCCTAACCAACACGCCCCTCCCCCACACTGCATAACCAATACACTCAACACACAACCCCCCACACTGACACCGCCCCCCAGACATCCCTCTGCATGTTGTGTCTTGCAGGGTCTTTGTATTTGGACACATCGGTGTTGTGTGGTGAGGGGGAGGGGACAGTTCTCACTCTGATCCCTACATGGGGGAAGGGGGCCCCCGATATCTCCAGTCTGGAGGAGAAGAGGCGCCTCATCCTGGAGCTGGTGGACCAAGTCATGAGGGAAGAGCGCTCTGTCCATATAGACGCACTGGTGGTGAAGGTACGGCATGACTTTTCCATTATAGTGGCTAGAGTAATCGCACTGAGCCACTGGGAGCTCCTCTAATGGCCAGTCTACAAATCTCTATATATGAAGAAAACAGAACTTTCTGTCATTGCTCTGCAGAGCGGCCCGAGCAATGGGTGTCGCCATAACCGCTTGTAGTCTCCAGGGGAGGAGCAGGGGACTCCGCGGCCCGGTTGGGGGGGACTCTGTGGCCCGGTTGGGGGGGACTCTGTGGCCCGGTTGGGGGGGACTCTGTGGCCCGGTTGGGGGGGACTCTGCGGCCCGGTTGGGGGGGACTCCGCGGCCCGGTCAGGGTGACTCCGCGGCCCGGTCAGGGTGACTCCGCGGCCCGGTCAGGGTGACGCCGCGGCCCTGGAATACTCACTATCAATCCCGTTTAGAGATGATTGGCTGGCTGTGAATGTTTCTGCTATTGCACCGGATCTCTGCTGGAAAAGGGGGGTTGGGGGGGCACTGGCCTAGTGGGAAATTGTCAGCTAGCACCCTCTTGTTTGCTTTTTCCTGCTGAGCACATAAGTAGCATTGTTATAGGGCAGTATTATGGGATGTGTACCCAGGGGGGGGGCGGGGATCTCATGCACTGGGGGCGGTCTCATTAGTACGCCCTGATGATGAAATTGTGGCTTTCCTCCACCCAGAATAGGACAGTTCAGTCACCGCTCCGCCCCTCTGTGGGGTCATTGATGGGTCATGACTTGTCTTATTTTGTCTCCTCCCATTCAGGTGATTGGTGCTTCCCGGAAACCGAAGGACACGCCCCCTCTTCCTTGTGCCACCGATGTGCTGTCCTGTATAATGTGCCGGCTCAGGGAGGGTGCCATCTACAGGAAGACGGACAATCCGCTAATCCTTGGCTGTAAAGAGGAGTCTCCTCCATCCCCTCCCCCACTGAGCCCGCTGCTGTCACATGACGAGCCTGTGATGCCCATCCCCCCACAGGTGTCAGAGTTCTGCAGCGTCCGCAAAATAACCAACAACATCGGAGCTGCGTCGGAGGAGAGGCCGATGTTCCGAACATTCCGATATCCGGAGTAGCCTGGAGCTCCCGGTAACGTCACAGTCCCGACGTGACTTCCCGGTTATCGCAAATGAACACATTGTGATATATCCACCAATCCAACAACATGACTCCAGGTGACTACACAGGTCACAGGAGCTCCGCCCCTTCCGAGATCCGCCTCCTTCCCATCCAGGACATGACAATTCCGGCTGCACACTGCGCTCTTCTTTTCTTATTAAACCAGATCACTGAGACGTGTCCTCCCCCTCCAAATGTAACTCCACTGACGCGTCTCTCCAAAAGAGTTCTGTGCCCATTCTGCAGGCGAAACGCGTTAGTGTGGAGTTCTGAAATAGAATGGTGACTGCACTCTGGATTTTGTGTGTAGTAATATATATAATAGACAATCATAATGTGCAAAACTCAGGAGAGAAATTCAGATAAAGTGTCCTGAGAGATCTCCTCCCCCCATTCCTGGATCCAGGACATCTTGCAAAACATCGCGCCTCACCTTCCCTCCACCCTGAATGTGAGGGTGATGGAGATGGAGGAGGGGAGAGTGGGCTGGAGAAGATTTGCATTGGTCATATGGAGAAAAGTTGATGTCTGTAGTGAAAGTGGAACTTCACTTCCTCAATCAACATCAGCCATTTGTATTCCTCATCCTCCCATCATCATGGGTGGATGGAGACCTGTATGGATGGAGGAAGGGTTGGTGACATGGAGGGATGGATGGATGGAGGGTGGGTTGGTTAGATGGATGGATGGCTGGCGAGGTGGATGGAGGGATGTGGGATGAATGGACGGAGACATGGAGGGTTGGTTGAATGGATGGAGTCTTGGATGGATGGATAGATAGTTGGAGACATGGATGGATAGAGGGAGGTTGGTTGGATGCATGGAGACATGGATGGATGGAGAAGGATTAAGTGAGGGAGGGTTGGTTGGATGGATGGCTGGAGAGGTGGATGGAGGGTTGGCTGGATGGAGGGTTGGCTGGATGGTGAGATGGATGGATGGAGGGTTGGATAGGTGGAGACACGGATGGATAGAGGGAGGTTGGTTGGATGGATGCAGACATGGATAAACGGAAGGATGGAGGGTTGGATGGATGGATAGTTGGAGACATGGATGGATAGAGGGAGGTTGGATGGATGGAGACATGGCTAGATGGATGGAGGGATGTGGGATGAATGGATGGAGGGTTGGTTGGATGGATGGAGACATGGATGGATAGAGGGAGGTTGGTTGGATGGATGCAGACATGGATAAACGGAAGAATGGAGGGATGGGTGGAGACATGGAAGGTGGGTTGGATGGATGGATGGAGGGTTGGTCGGATGGAGACGTGGATGGAGGAAGGTTTGGTGACATAGAGGGAGGGATGGATGGATGATTGGTTGGATGGAGACATGGATGGTTGGTTTGATGGAGAAATGGATAGATGGACATAGACGTGGATGGATGGGGGAATGGATGGATAAAGAGAGGTTGGTTGGTTGGATAGAGATGTGGATGGAGGGTCGGTCGGCTGGATGGAGACATGGATGGATGGAGTGAGGAAGGGTTGGTTGGATGGCTGGAGAGGTGGATGGAGGGTTGGTTGAATGGAGGGTTGGCTGGATGGAGGGTTGGCTGGATGGTGAGATGGATGGATGGAGGGTTGGATAGGTGGAGACATGGATGGATAAAGGGAGGTTGGATGGATGGATGGATGGATGCAGACATGGATAAATGGAAGGATGGAGGGATGGATGGAGACATGGCTGGATGGAGGGTTGAATGGATGGATTGAGGGTTGGTTGGATGAAGACATGGATGGTTGGTTGGATGGAGACATGGATAGATGGACAGAGACGTGGATGGATGGAGGGAGGTTTGGTGACATGGATGGATGGAGGGAGGGTTGGTTGGCTGGATGGTGAGATGGATGGACAGAGACATGGAGGAACAGAGGGATGGATGGGGGAATGGAATGGAAGGATAGAGGGAGGTTGGTTGGATGGATGGACGGAGACATACATGGATGGAAGATTGGTTGAGTGGATTGAGAGAGATGGATGGAGGGAGGGCTGGTTGGATAGAGGGAGATGTGGATGGACGGAGACATACATGGATGGAGGATTGGTTGAGTGGATTGAGACAGATGGATGGAGGGAGGGCTGGTTGGATAGAGGGAGATGTGGATGGACGGAGACATACATGGATGGAGGATTGGTTGAGTGGATTGAGACAGATGGATGGAGGGAGGGCTGGTTGGATAGAGGGAGATGTGGATGGACGGAGACATACATGGATAGTGGATTGAGACAGATGGATGGAGGGAGGGCTGGTTGGATAGAGGGAGATGTGGATGGACGGAGACATACATGGATGGAGGATTGGTTGAGTGGATTGAGACAGATGGATGGAGGGAGGGCTGGTTGGATAGAGGGAGATGTGGATGGACGGAGACATACATGGATAGTGGATTGAGACAGATGGATGGAGGGAGGGCTGGTTGGATAGAGGGAGATGTGGATGGACGGAGACATACATGGATGGAAGATTGGTTGAGTGGATTGAGACAGATGGATGGAGGGAGGGCTGGTTGGATAGAGGGAGATGTGGATGGACGGAGACATACATGGAGGGAGAATTGGTTGAGTGGATAGAGATGTGATGGAGGGTTGGATGGATGGATGGAGACATGGATGGACGGAGGGATGGATCGATAATGATTGGATATGTTGTGTATTATTATATATAGTAGGCAGAGCACGGTCACCGTTCTATTTACAGATTTGTGGAATTTGTTGCTTTTAGTGATGCTATTTATTTATTTATTTTTGTGTTTTGTTTTTTTTCACAAGACGCAGTTTTTGTTTTCATAACTTAGCGGTGGAATTCTGTGTGCAGCAATGTGACTGTCAGTATCTAACTGCGACATGTGCGATGAGCAGGTTTACAGAAAGATTTGTTGGATGTGGTCGGAGTTCTCTTCAGTGACATATAAATGGATCCCTCAGTGGGGTGATTATTCTAGCTCCACATTAAAGTTTAATAGAAATATTAGAATTGCCTTTCTAACCCTTTTTACCCCCCCCGGTGGGGCACCATGAAATGATTTCGTTTTCAGGAAACCCCAGCTAAGACCAAGTCATTGGTGGTGAGAAGGTGGGGTAGAGCTCGGGAACTATGCAGGAGATGGGAGATCGATCAGCTATAGCTCAGGGATCTCCTAAGAACCCAGGGGGGATTTCTGAGGAACCTCTACAGTAGAGCAGCCGTCATTAAATGTCCTGCGGACCGAGCAACGCTCCTGTCCAGGCTGTCAATGTACAGTGCCACATCCTCCCTCCTCTGCTTAGCAGTCATTGGTTGCTTGGACCATGGGCGTCCTGTCCCCTCGCGGCTCCCGGGCGGGCTGAAAGGCAAGACGTGACATTATGTGCCCGCCCCTGCTGCTTGTTATCTCTGATGGGCACAACAAAGCGTGCCCCCATAACATAAAATAAGGGTCATGCTGATGGGCACATATTATGTTAAGGGGGCACTCTGATGACAGCACATAAATGACGGTAGCAACTGATTTATGGGGGGTAGTACGATGGGGGCACCCAATGTAATGAATTACTCTGGTAGGGGCACCTGACGTACGGGGGAACATTATTGGGGATATTTAGAGTATTACCAGAGTGTGTGGAGGAAATGGTAAGAAAAGCGCCACAGAGCGCAGCTTGTGCCGAAAGCAGATGCGTACAATCTTTCATGGCACAGACCTTGGGCAGAAATTTTTTTAGTTACAGGACCCCCTTGAAATATAATTCACTACCCCTGCTCTAGAAGAACCCCCAGCAACCTCTGGGGCAGGGCCATCTTTAATATTGATTCGACCCTGGGCAAAATTTTTCCTGGGCCCCCACCCCAATGCAATTTCGCTCACCACCTGCTCTGAGACATACAATAAATAGCAGCTAGACTCAAAATCAGTTTACGGTATCAGATCAGACAGTGCTTGTGATTGGTTGACAGAGGTTATAGCATATCATTACGGCTCACTGACTGGTTGTTAGAGGTTACAGCACATGATTTCTACTTGTTGATTGTACAGCAATACTGCTCACTGATTGGTTGCTAGAGGTTACAGCACATCATCTCCTCACTGCCTGCACACCATGGACTTGGGAGGTGAGGGGACCCATCAATAGACCGAAACCTCCTAGGGATCCTAGAACTCTTGGGATCAGTGGCAGTGCTGGGGGGAGGGGAAGGTGTGATCAATGGCAATGCACATTTTTTTACCTACTACCAATATAAAGAGGAGTTTCAACACTGGCCATCAATGTAATGGGGATTTACACTGACCACTAATGTAATCCCTCCCTCAAAACCTGAATACACATTTTTTTCCGGAAAAGGCTTTTATCCCTGCCGCAACTGTTATGCCTGCCGCCATGCAAAGAAATTTCAAGGAAAGCGTAAAGATTTTACAGCCACCAGTACAGGACATAATTTTAATATTAAAGATTTTATAGGATGTCACACAGAAGGAGTAGTCTATGTGTTACAATGTAGCTGTAACCTACAATACGTGGGCCGAACAAAAAGAGCATTAAAAACACGCATAAAGGAACACGTACAAAATATAAAATCGGGCTTCCCAAAACACAATGTGTCAAAGCATTTCGCTCTAGTACACAATAAAGATCCTGCACACCTCCAATTCTGGGGGATAGAAAAATACAAACCATCCTGGAGAGGTAGTCACTTAGTCCGAGATATTAGTCGCAAAGAGTCTAAATGGATACACTCCTTTGTACTTTGGTGCCAGGGGGACTGAACGTCGAGTTCGATCTAAATTGTTTCTTAAATAACTTTTAATATTTTATATGAGAACTAAAAAATTTTTTTTTTTTTTTTATTTTTTATTTTTTAATTTTTTAAATCTTTTTAAATTTTTTAATTTTTTATTTTATTTTTTATTAATAAAAGATTATATTTATTATGCGGAATCACATATTTTAAACATTATTATTCTCATTTATACACAACTAGCTAGTATCACAGGGTAATGAGAAAATATATTATAAATGAGTGTAGTGGTGATGGATATGTAATAATTGTTTAAATTAAAATGTACCTATTTGTATTTTTTATATCACATTAACTGGTACAGTTAGCAGAGCACTCTCGCACCTGCTTTATACATTCAAAAAAGGTTATACTAATCAAATGTATTTGAGAGGGTGATTGCATTAATTTACCATTTAGTATGTATAACCCCTACTTATAAACAATAACAGCGTATGCCTTGGTAACTAAAATGGTCACCCTTTCCAAAAATCCTATAATGCAACCATGTTTGTAATATTAAACAGCGGCAATCTATTCGAATATAGAGGAACACCACCAAAAACATGGCCGCACACAGTAAAGTTCAAACTATAGAGAAAGAATCCTCCTAAAACCAACGAAAAATGGCCGCCGAACGAAAACCTTACTGACCATAAGCAAAATGGCGGCTCCACAACTTCCGGCTCTATTGTATATAAGCAGACATAAGACAGCCAATCAGGTACCCCAGATGAAGACACGTGACGGTGTCGTAACACGTAGGGATTGGCTGGAGCAATACACTGAATCTGAAGCACAAGTGAGAGGGCGCTGAGAACGCCAGATCGTTTTTCCATTTCACTTTGCCTATTTTTATTATGAGAAATGTAAGAGTAACAGCTAATAAATATTCCCCCTTTGATTTTAAAAGTTTAATGCACTAGTGGAGCCTCTTTCTTCTCCCCCCTCCCCATTTTTATTCCCCCACACTGAGTTCATTAGAGCGGAGCAGCAGAGAGGGAACATTGGAGGAGAGAAACTGAAAGAGAAAGCTACCAGAAACTATCCCCATACCTTAAAGACATATTACTGAATGCCTGATTACCACTAAAGCAAGGTGAGAGTTCTGAGAGACCATACTGAGAAACAGCAGCAGCAGAAAGATAGACTTTCACTATTTATTTTTTCTAATATCAGAAGAATTATTCACAGATATTTTTTGAATTTTCATTCACGTACTTGTTTATTCATCTATTTTATTTTTGAAATCACTTTGGCATTAGAAGATCTACAAATATTGCAGCAACAAAACGGACTTTTTTTCACACAAATTGGATTGTATACATTTTTTAAAGGGTGCACATATGTTTTATTGCACAGTTTTTTGATTGTGGTTTTTAGAAGATCATACACGATTTATCACTGGAAATATTTTTATGCACATATTTTTATGCACATATTTGTATGCTATATGTCATTATCTATTTATGCATGCTAGTTATAGGGTGGTATGAGGATTATTTCATTATTTATTGCTATTTCAGCTTCACTTTTTCAGTAATAGCAGTGATTATTATAGTACACAAGAGAGATTGTAATACCACCACCTAACAGATAACAGTGTTCCACAATATATTTATCTACACCATATTTCACATATTTTAATATTGCGCGAAATTTATTTTCTTTGATTCAATGAAAGGATTGTACACCAAGCCCCAATGTAATGAGAAGATTTACACTGACCACCAATGTAATGAGAAGATTTACACTGACCACCAATGTAATGAGAAGATTTACACTGACCACCAATGTAATGAGAAGATTTACACTGACCACCAATGTAATGAGAAGATTTACACTGACCACCAATGTAAATGAGACATTAAGCCTGTGTTGACATTTGTGTGTGTTGGGAATACACGCAAAATCACTTTCCTGACACCACAGAAATGTGCTGCTCTTTAGCAGATACACAGAAGTGTCATAAATCGTTAATGACACCCTCACCCATCAGCTGAGATGTGTCTTGGCACCGTGTGATTTTGGAAAAGGGTTTGGGACTTTCTTTCGCATTTCTAGCGCATAGAGAAGCCCATTGAAATAATTGGGCTGCCCTACACATGACCTCCATCTTTATCCACCCTGTCATTACACTTTTGCATCCTAAAGCCCTTGCTAACCTCAAACCTCCCCCATCCTCTCCACTCCAACCCTCCAACTCTACCTGCCTCCTCTGCTCATTTTTGCACCTACCTTCCTTACCTCCATACATCCCCTCCTTGCTCACCTGTGCCCACCAAATTGTAATTCCTTCTCTGCCAACCTCTGCACACTCCACACTACCCTTCCCTCACAAATTTGCTTACCTTTGCAGAACAGGCTGATGTTAGGCTTAATAACCACAGATGCAGGCAGGACATTCAAGCATGCCCCTCCCCAGTGGGCAGCATTCAGTATAGGTGATGATGTATATGACCTCAGAGGACATGATATACATATGAATGCCACCTTTATTTACATATCAATGCTGCCGGTCACCGCTATTTACATATGAATGCTGACGCTATTTAAATATGAATATTGGTTATTTACATGTAAACACTGGGTCTGCAGGTGAGTCATCCAGCATTGGTAGCAGCACTTCACACTGAGATATCGGGACACAGCACAGGACTAAAACTTCAAGGACAAGGGAATTTAAACCAGGTTAGTTGGCAAGTATGAGGCAGCTGATTTGGGCCCCACAACAATGACAGGGCCCAGGGCAGCTGCCCCTTTTGCCCTGCCTTAAAGACGGGCCTGCTCTGGGGGGGAATCCCTAACAACCTGTAGTGGAGGAACCCTCGGCAACTTCCAGAGGACCCCCAGTTGAGAATGGCTGGACTAGATCGTGAATTCCTTCAGGAACAGATTTCCATTCTACAGACCTGAATTCAGGTTCCTCAGATGATGGGCCGAGATCGGTGTGTACCGGTCTGCTTATTTGATGTGCCAATGATGTCCCCCAACTTGTCCCAGCAGGAAATCAGACATGGACATGTCACATGCGGCGTGGCTGCTGGGGGTATAGTTGATGATGTTTCTGATCCATTGTTAAAGTGATTGTAAAGTCTTGTTTTTTTTTCTATAAAAATAATAAACATGTTATACTTCCCAGCTCTATAATGGTTTTGCACAGAGCAGCCCAATCCTCCTCTTCTCAGGTCCCTCTTTGGGTCTCCTGGGTCCTCCTTCCTGTTGAGTGCCCCCAACACAAGCAGCTTGCTATTGGGGCTGCCGAGCCGAGTCAGAGCTCCCTTTGTCCATTCAGACACAGAGCCATGGCCCAGCCCCCTCTCTCTCCTAATTGACAGCAGCCGGAGCCAATGACACTTCTCCAGCCAATCAGGAGGGAGAGCCTTGGACAGCTGAGGCACTCGTGGACATCACTGGATAGAAAGGGGGGCTCAGGTAAGTATTAGGGGGGTGAGGAAGGCTGCTGCACACAGAAGGCTTTTTATCTTAATGCACAGAAGGCACCTTCTGTCTTTACAACTCCTTTAGGCCGGGTTCAAACTGGAACCGGCCGCGGATCGCACAGAAGCGCTGTGCATCCCTGTTCCCCATCTCAGGGACGAATCTATGCCTGAATTCGGCCCTGAAATGGAGCCAAAGACGCACAGCGTTTCTGTGCAGTGCACTCCGCAATATGAGATATGTGAACTGGCTCCGTAGGGAAGCCGGTCACATTCTCCTGCTATGCGAATTGGATGCGGAGAAAGCCTCATTTAATTCACATAGGTGTGACCCGGCCTTAAGGTCATCGGCTCCAAAAATATTCATTTACAATAAAATAACGATATTCCCAACTAGGGGAAGTTTAGCAAAGATCACAAAATAACGACACTCTCCTTACACCTCAGTTTATTTGTCAAAGTATCAGATTCCCATCAACAATAAATGACATCACATTTTACAGAAAGTTTACAGAGAAGATGAGCCCCCCCATAGGGCTCTATTCTGAGGATTTCCACCTTCTCTATTCCATACGGCTCTATTCTGAGGTTTTCCACCTTCTCTATTCCATACGGTTCTATTCTGAGGTTTCCCACCTTCTCTATTCCATACGGTTCTATTCTGAGGTTTCCCACCTTCTCTATTCCATAGGGCTCTATTCTGAGGTTTCCCACCTTCTCTATTCCATAGGGCTCTATTCTGAGGCCTCCCACCTTCTCTATTCCATACGGCTCTATTCTGAGGTTTCCCACCTTCTCTATTCCATACGGCTCTATTCTGAGGTCTCCCACCTTCTCTATTCCATAGGGCTCTATTCTGAGGCCTCCCACCTTCTCTATTCCATACGGCTCTATTCTGAGGTTTCCCACCTTCTCTATTCCATACAGTTCTATTCTGAGGTTTCCCACCTTCTCTATTCCATAGGGCTCTATTCTGAGGCCTCCCACCTTCTCTATTCCATACGGCTCTATTCTGAGGTTTCCCACCTTCTCTATTCCATAGGGCTCTATTCTGAGGTTTCCCACCTTCTCTATTCCATACGGCTCTATTCTGAGGTTTCCCACCTTCTCTATTCCATACGGCTCTATTCTGAGGCCTCCCACCTTCTCTATTCCATACGGTTCTATTCTGAGGTTTCCCACCTTCTCTTTTCCATACGGCTCTATTCTGAGGCCTCCCACCTTCTCTATTCCATACAGCTCTATTCTGGGGTCTCCCACCTTCTCTATTCCATACGGCTCTATTCTGAGGTCTCCCGCCTTCTCTATTCCATACAGCTCTATTCTGAGGTCTCCCGCCTATTCCATACAGCTCTATTCTGGGGTCTCCCACCTTCTCTATTCCATACGGCTCTATTCTGAGGCCTCCCACCTTCTCTATTCCATATGGCTTTATTCTGAGGTCTCCCACCTTCTCTATTCCATACGCCTCTATTGTGAGGTCTCCCACCTCTATTCCATATGGCTCTATTCTGGGGTCTCCCGCCTTCTCTATTCCATATGGCTCTATTCTGGGGTCTCCCGCCTTCTCTATTCCATACGGCTCTATTCTGAGGCCTCCCACCTTCTCTATTCCATATGGCTCTATTCTGAGGTCTCCCACCTTCTCTATTCCATACGCCTCTATTGTGAGGTCTCCCACCTCTATTCCATATGGCTCTATTCTGGGGTCTCCCGCCTTCTCTATTCCATATGGCTCTATTCTGGGGTCTCCCGCCTTCTCTATTCCATACGGCTCTATTCTGAGGTCTCCCGCCTTCTCTATTCCATATGGCTCTATTCTGAGGTCTCCCACCTTCTCTATTCCATATGCCTCTATTGTGAGGTCTCCCACCTCTATTCCATATGGCTCTATTCTGGGGTCTCCCGCCTTCTCTATTCCATAGGGCTCTATTCTGAGGCCTCCCACCTTCTCTATTCCATACGGCTCTATTCTGAGGTTTCCCACCTTCTCTATTCCATAGGGCTCTATTCTGAGGTTTCCCACCTTCTCTATTCCATACGGCTCTATTCTGAGGTTTCCCACCTTCTCTATTCCATACGGCTCTATTCTGAGGCCTCCCACCTTCTCTATTCCATACGGTTCTATTCTGAGGTTTCCCACCTTCTCTTTTCCATACGGCTCTATTCTGAGGCCTCCCACCTTCTCTATTCCATACAGCTCTATTCTGGGGTCTCCCACCTTCTCTATTCCATACGGCTCTATTCTGAGGTCTCCCGCCTTCTCTATTCCATACAGCTCTATTCTGAGGTCTCCCGCCTATTCCATACAGCTCTATTCTGGGGTCTCCCACCTTCTCTATTCCATACGGCTCTATTCTGAGGCCTCCCACCTTCTCTATTCCATATGGCTCTATTCTGAGGTCTCCCACCTTCTCTATTCCATACGCCTCTATTGTGAGGTCTCCCACCTCTATTCCATATGGCTCTATTCTGGGGTCTCCCGCCTTCTCTATTCCATATGGCTCTATTCTGGGGTCTCCCGCCTTCTCTATTCCATACGGCTCTATTCTGAGGTCTCCCGCCTTCTCTATTCCATACGGCTCTATTCTGAGGTCTCCCGCCTTCTCTTTTCCATACGGCTCTATTCTGAGGTCTCCCGCCTTCTCTATTCCATACAGCTCTATTCTGAGGTCTCCCGAGTATTTCATACAGCTCTATTCTGGGGTCTCCCACCTTCTCTATTCCATACGGCTCTACTCTGAGGTCTCCCACCCTCTCTATTCCATACAGCTCTATTCTGAGGTCTCCCACCCTCTCTATTCCATACGGCTCTATTCTGAGGTCTCCCACCTTCTCTATTCTATAATGCTCTATATTCTGAGGTCTTCCGCCTATTCCATACGGCTCTATTCTGAGGTCTCCCACCTTCTCTATTCTATAATGCTCTATATTCTGAGGTCTTCCGCCTATTCCATACGGCTCTATTCTGGGGTCTCCCGCCTTCTCTATTCTATACAGCTCTATTCGGGGGTCTCCCATCTTCTCTTTTCCTCACACGGAGAGCTTCATGAATGGTGCAAAATTCAGACTCTAAGAAGTGATGGAACCCCAACGCCCCCTATCAGTGTCATTTATATTAAGTTACCAAATCAGGAACAGACAGACATGTTTATTGGAATAATTGCTGAAGTGGAAGAGGTAAATCCCCGCCTCTTTCCTCATTTATACATTTTTCCTGAATTGTAATGGTGGGAAATGAGAGAATCTCCCCGCCAGCAGTGCAATGAATGATGCTTTTCCAGAGATATGTAGAAGATAAATGAATGACGTTCACTTCTAGAACCAGATGGGGGAACAGACGACACTCCCTTCTAGAACCAGCCAGGGAATGGACGACGCTCCCTTCTAGAACCAGCCTGGGAATGGACGACGCTCCCTTCTAGAACCAGCCGGGGAATGGACGACGCTCCCTTCTAGAACCAGACGGGAGAGTGGACAACACTCCCTTCTAGAAGCAGGCGGAGGAAATGGACGATGCTCCCTTCTAGAACCAGACAGGGGAACAGACAATTCTCCCTTCTAGAACCAGACGAAGGAATGGAAGACGCTCCATTCTAGAACCAGCCGGGGGAATGGATGACGCTCCCTTTTGGAACCAGATGGGAAAACGGACGACGTTTCCTTCTGGAACTAGACGGGGGAACGGATATGGCTCCCTTCTAGAATCAGATGGGAAAAAGGATGACGCTTCCTTCTGGAACCAGACGGGGGAACGAATGAGGCTCCCTTCTAGAACCAGATGGAGGAATGGACGACGCTCCCTTCTAGTTTTTGGAAAAGGGAAGATCACTGAGGAGAATTCGCTGCTTTTCAGGATATTGTGAAAACGAAGCGCTATGTGGGGTTCTAGTAGTAATACGTTCACGAAGACGGCACAGTCTTTTTTACACACATATTTCAAAAATATCTTCATTTTGTAGGAAAAGTGACCATAAAAACTACACAACTCCCTACTTGAAGTCACTGACTCAGGAAGGGAAAACACAGTGATTGATCTTCCTCTCCGATGATGACATCACATCTTCACATGGCCAAATACGCCCACAGGGAACTGCTTGACATGAGTGGGCCACTGAGCAGCCAGCTGGAAAAACTTGACATCGTTCCACTCCACCCCGTCTATGGTGACTGCAAAGAACAATAATGAGATCAGATCACCAATGACACTGACATGAAGCCACATCAGTATCGGCCACTCACCTCGCAGCATGGTGTTCTGGTTCTTGGCTGTACAAATGAGGCGGCTGATCCCCTCAATGACCTGACTGCGAGATTCAGCTTCCTTCTCTTTGGGCTTCTTACTGAGGAACATGACTAGGAGAGGAGAGACAACATTTTTATTGCATGAAACATGGGGATCAAACAGGACAGATAGACTGAATGTGGGAGGAGAGGATTCTGGGAGCCAGGACTGTGGGTAAGGTAACAAGGGGAGAAGATTGGGACAAAGGATTTTGGGTAAGAACAAAGAAAAAGGATTGTGGGTAAGGGGAACGGGAGGGGTGATTCTCAGTAAGGGAGATGATTCAAAATAAGGTAATAGGGCAGAGAATTCTGGGTAAGGTAGCAGAGGGAAGGGATTGTTGGTAAACGAGAATTCTGGGTAAGGGAAGAGAACATTCTAGGTGTGTGATATCTGGATTAAAGAATGGGGTGATTCTTTGGGGTGAGGACTCTGAATGGCACTTGGCGGTGGGGGATGAGGGTCTTTTGGGTTGGCCCGAGTTCTCTTCTAATCCCTCCTGGATCCTTTCAGAAAATCTTTATCAAAAGAGATGGCTTTGACTGGTACCCGGTACAGGTTCTCCCATTTATCTGTTCCCCACCAGGATTCTCCGCTCATTGGCTGGTGGTTTTCCTCCATGATGAAAGTGACTTGGGAGGGGGGTGCAATGAGAAGTGTGTGGGGCCCCTGCGCTTTCCAAGGGCCACAGTGACAGCTCTGAGCTGCCTGGTACACTTTATGGTACTCTTCACCCCTGCATTACTTACTCATGTTCTCTGAACTCTGCGTTATTTAATATTGACCCTTCAATTCTGGGTGACTTATTACTGAACTCTACAAGCTGCTGAACTCTGAATTACTAAAGCTGGCCATAGATGGACTGACATAGACCCCTCCCACCTCTTTCCCATAGTATTTCATAGACCCCCTCCCACCTCCTTCCCATAGTATTTCATAGATCCCTCCCGAATCCTTCCTATAGTATTTCATAGACCCCTCCGTCTGTATGGACAACTTTATCACCAGCGTAGATCTGATTGATGATCGTGGGAGGACATGATGAGCTTCACATGGTGGGACACAGGAAATGACTGCACACAAGGTACAGGGACATCTTCCAGCACTCACCTTTCTTGTTCTTCTCCTGGGTGACAATGGTCATGGCCATACCGAGTGGCAAGTTGTTTTCTCCGGGTGGGGGGAGACGACTGACTTGCAGTGAACGGAAATTCCCCTTTATTGTGTTTTTAGTGGCTGTGTCTCTCCTGTCTCCATCTTTCCTGCGGTCCGCCCCCTGCCACTGCCAATAATCCACCTGGAGCCCCATCACCTCTAGGCCTGAAGACAAAGCCCTGAGACCACCAACAACAGAGGGAACGATGGAGGTGGGAGGAAACAACAGCAATGGGAGAGAGAGGAGGGGGGCAGGGAAATATTGGGGAAGGGGGAGAGAGAGAGACAGAGAAAAGCAGATTAGTATATGGAGGCCTCCATGGTCATGTACATTATGTCACCAGTCACGTTGCAGAATTGTGGAAGGAGGTGAAGTCAGTTTGGAAAATGTTATTTTTCGTCATAAATAAACCTTTTTTTTGGGGACCCGTGTGTCTTTCTAGTGGCAATATATGTCCCACTCAGTATATGTCCCTAGGACAAGTAACCAGGACAGTGTTGGGGAAGAGAGAACCCGGACAGAAGAGCTCAGTGCTGCACGACACATTACTCATAATTTAGAGCATCTCACCCGGCATTAGACAGGCCACTACTGACTGAGGGTGATGGAGGAGGGGTGCCGGTGGCTTCTTTAGTGACAGAAGTGTTGGCTCCAGGAGAAGAAGAGGAACTCAGGAGTGATGGACTGCAGACAGAAGCCTCATCCGAATCCACTGTAGAGAGAAGAACACAAACTCATTCACACCATGAAAAGTCTTCATCTGTAGACCAAAGTAACTTACATGGAGAATTCTCTCTGCAGAATCAAATGATGTCGTCTTTCCCCAATTCTTCTCTATGGGGATAGAATAATCATTCCCCCGATAGTTCTCCTTCAGTGTACTATCATACAATAAACATGTAATGGGCACCATATTGTGAAGGTAGGTAGTGAGGTCAGTTGAGTCAAGCGTTTCATTATGGAAAGCAGAAGCACCAGTGAGATAGTGTAGGCCTTCTGGACAGTGGAGTCATTACAGAACCCTCACCTGTGGCCCAATACCTCCATATGGTCATGGAACCCTCAGGTATGCATACATTGGATGGCAGGGCTATACCTATTCCTTACCCTGTGTGGTCTGTAAACTCACCAGAAGCTGGCAGTGGTTGCTCCACAATTCCAACCTTCACAATCTGTGACAATATAAGACAAGCATATATTCATATTTAGGACACAGAAGAATATAGAGAGGAAACGGCACAGTGACTTAGGGATGGATGGAGTACAACAGTACAGTGAGACCAAGACACCATCATTCAATGTAAGAGTGAGAATGCATCTATAGTGAAGCCTGGAGTGTACTAGTGAATCTGTGCTGTGTAATGAATAGCGGCACCGACTCAATATACTCCGGTACTGCTATCTTTATCTGGTCACTTCTCAAAATCAATCATTTTATTAGAACAAATCAGGTTGCTGTGACGGGAGTCACTTTTGGGCACAGGGTGACTGAGAAAATATATCTTGGATTACTTAAAATGGGACAGTAATATTTATCCACAATATCTCCCAGGATATATGTAAAGACTATTCTTGGTTTGTTTGATTCTGAACTCATCATGTTGGTTGAGAGAGCTGATCACATTGGCCTCTAGAACTGGGTAGGAGGCAGACAGTCTACTCCTACTATAGTTTGTTGCCTACTAGGCTGAGGAGGGGGGAGATCACTGTTTGTATTGTTAATTGTAATTAGCTCCTGCTATTGTGAGAAGGTGTCCTGTGTTTATACTAATGTGTGAAGCTCGGTGACAACAAATCTGACCTATAGTGAAATCCTGATTAATCATACAATGCTCCAGAGGGCACGGAGTCACATCGGCTGCTTTAAAAGATTAGTTAATGAGTTCATGTTAATTCGGTTTCTGGTTACAGGTGTATTGTTAGAGTAATATGAGCAGGAGGGGGGACCTCTTCTACTGTATATAAGACTGTATTCTGGTTCTAATAATAAAAGAGTCTGATTCCTGTTTGACCCTCCGTACAGGGCCTCGTCTCGTACTTGGGGGGAAGAATTATTCATATGGGTTTCTTGGGCTGATTGCAGTGTTCGGTAGCTGCCTTTGTGTTCGGAAATGGAATGTCCTAAACGGCTTTAACCCCTTTTACACTTGGGGTGTCGTTACAGTTGCCTTTAAGTTTGGTGGATATTTCTGGTCTCATCCATGTAGAACATTAAGGACACAAATGAAGAGCCATTACAGGGACAATATTCCTTAAGAGCCTACCCAGTCTAATCTAGATATGAAACGCTGTCACATCAGTATAATGCGATGACCCCCAAACATCGTCCATGTGGGCACCCTCAGATGAGCTCAAGACATCATGAAGGAGGAGGAGGACAGATCGATGGGGGTCAGGCAGAACGAGGTGAGAGATGAATGGAAGGAACAAGAATTCTGATGGAGAGAAGACTGTTGTCATTGTATTACTATATGTTTATTGAGATTCAGAGTATTCATTTTAATTAGTCGGAGCTTACTGTAAAAAAAGATTATTTGGCTAAACATGGCTGGTAACTGGGGTAGAGCTTGTCAATCACGGTTACAAAGTCCAGCTCAAGTCTAGATGGTAGCTGATTTGTACATAAGTGTGTGGGGGGGATGGGGTGAACCGCTCCAAAGTGAAAGTCAGTGTGTACATTTATGAATCTATTTGTTGTAGAAGACCAGGTCGCCCAAACCTCTGCCACTGACGCATTTCGCTCGGCAACAAGCTTGATTGTAGAGTCAGGCCGAGGTTTGGGTGATCTTGCCTTTTATTCCAGATGTAAGAAGAAAATGTAAACTTCGGCCTTTATTCTGGAGTGTGGCACCCCCTCCCTTTTTTTTCTATAATGTCTGGGCAGAGGATGGACTGCTTGGGGAGCCAACACCCTGTCCTGGGACTGGGAGTGCACAGGCACATTATCTGCAGCGGAGGGGTATTTGGTTATATGTACTCAGGCTAAATGGCTTGTTCCTGGTAATGAAGGCCACAGAAGCCAATGACGAAGTGATCGACCTTTAGACAAGAACTTTTCATTGGTTTGGCTTTCCAATTGTAAATGCTCCATCATCGCCCAGAAGAGGCGGCATCATGGGGTGTGCCAGGATTTGAGGGTTTTCCCATTGAGGTCAGGCAGGGACCAATGGGATTATTTAGGGAGTTTCCTACTTTGATTTTCTAAGCAGCAATTAGCCAGCACTAAAGATTGTGTGCTCCGTTCTTTTTATCTAAAAGTGATTGTAATCCTCAGACAAAATATGAACAAAGCATTTCCCTCTATAGTGTGTACTTGTCTCAGTCCAGAGCACTGAGTGTCATTTCTGTCTGCTGCCTCCTTCCTCTGATATCTGCATGATGAGTCACTTCTGACAAGTTTTCCTGACACCAAGAGATAAAAAGGTGATGGGGGAGGGAACTCCATCACACAGCCTGTGATTGACAGCCTCAGATCTGTTCCTGTGTCCTGTATGAAGGGGGGTGTGTTCTCTACCTCCAATCAGCTTTCAGATCTCTCTTCACAGAGTATAACTTCAGCACCCCACCCCCTGCTTTTCATAGCTGAGGGATCCTGTGTAAATGCTGCACTTTGAATGAATGAAGGGGAAAGATGGCAGCAGATTAACAGGTACAACTTATGTAGGTGGATTGGTTTTATCTCTGGTTTTACACCCACTTTAAGGTTTTTTTTTTCCCCTGATGTATTTGTGACCATGTGACAAAATTTCTCATTATGGACACCAACCCGCCACAGAGCTATCAGTCATATAAGAGAGCACCACCTTCACTCAGAATGTATCAATGTACAATTATTTAGACCCTACCTCTCCCTTTTTGGTAAACTCAGAATATACAGAGCATCTGGAAAGTATTCACAGCACTTTACTTCTTCCACACTTTGTTATGTTACAGCCGTATTCCAAAATGGATTCAATTAATTATTTTCCACAAAATTCTACAAACATCCCCCATAATGACAACATGAGAGAAGTTTGTTTGAAATCTTTGCAAATGTATTAATAAAAAAAAAAAAAAAAAACATGTACATAAGTATCACAGGCTCCTCCCATGTACACAAGTATTTCAGGCTCCTCCCATGTACACAAGTATCTCAGGCTCCTCCCATGTACACAAGTATCTCAGGCTCCTCCCATGTACACAAGTATCTCAGGCTCCTCCCATGTACACAAGTATCACAGGCTCCTCCCCTGTATACAAGTATCACAGGCTCCTCCCATGTATACAAGTATCCCAGACTCCTCCCATGTATACAAGTATCACAGACTCCTCCCATGTACACAAGTATCACAGGCTCCTCCCATGTACAGAAGTATCACAGGCTCCTCCCATGTACAGAAGTATCACAGACTCCTCCCATGTACATAAGTATCACAGGCTCCTCCCATGTACATAAGTATCACAGGCTCCTCCCATGTACATAAGTATCACAGGCTCCTCCCATGGCACTCAGAATTGAGCTCAGGTCCATCCTGTTTCCACTGATCCTCCTTGAGATGTTTCTACAACTTTATTGGAGTCCACCTGTTGTAAATTTGGTTGATTGGACATGATTTGGAAAGGCACACACCTGTCTATAGAAGGTCCCACAGGTAACAGTGCATGTCAGAGCACAAACCAAGCCATGAAGTCCAAGGAATTGTCTGTAGACCTCGGAGACAGGATTGTATGGAGGCACAGATCCGGGGAAGGGAACAGAAACATTTCTGCAGCATTGAAGGTCCCAATGAGTACAGTGGTCTCCATCATCCATAAATGGGAGAAGTTTGGAACCACCAGGACTCTTCCTAGAGCGGGCCGCCCGGCCAAACTGAGCAATCGGGGGAGAAGAGCCTTAGTCAGGGAGGTGACCAAGAACCCAATGGTCACTCTGACAGAGCTCCACCATCTCTGCAGCACTCCACCAATCAGGCCTGTATGGTAGAGTGGCCAGACGGAAGCCACTCCTCAGTAAAAGGCACATGACAGCCCGCCTGGAGTTTGCCAAAAGACACCTGAAGGACTCTGAGACCATGAGAGACAAAATTCTCTGGTCTGATGAAACAAAGACTGAACTCTTTGGTCTGAATGGCAAGCGTCATGTCTGGAGGAAACCAGGCACCACTCATCACCTGGCAGCATCATGCTGTGGGGATGTTTTTCAGTGGCAGGAACTGGGAGACTAGTCAGGATGGAGGGAAAGATGAATGTAGCAATGTACAGAGACATCCTTGATGAAAACCTTCTACAGAGCGCTCTGGACCTCAGACTGGGGTGAAGGCTCATCTTCCAACAAGACAAAGACCCTAAGCACACAGCCAGGATAACAAAGGAGTGGCTCTGGGACAACTCTGTGGATGTCCTTGAGTGGCCCAGCCAGAGCCCAGACTTGAACCCGATTGAACATCTCTGGAGAGATCTGAACATGGCTGAGCACCGACGCTCCCCATCCAACCTGATGGAGCTTGAGAGGTCCTGCAAAGAAGAATGGGAGAAACTGCCCAAAAATAGGTGTGCCATGCTTGTAGTGTCATACTCAAAAAGACTTGAATCTGTATTTGGTGCCAAAGGTGCTTCACCAAAGTATTGAGCTTCTTTCACGTTGTCATTATGGGGAATTGTTTGTAGAATTTTGAGGAAAATCATTTTTATCTAAAAGTGATTGTAATCCTCAGACAAAATATGAACAAAGCATTTCCCTCTATAGTGTGTACTTGTCTCAGTCCAGAGCACTGAGTGTCATTTCTGTCTGCTGCCTCCTTCCTCTGATATATGCATGATGAGTCACTTCTGACAAGTTTTCCTGACACCAAGAGATAAAAAGGTGATGGGGGAGGGAACTCCATCACACAGCCTGTGATTGACAGCCTCAGATCTGTTCCTGTGTGCTGTATGATCCATTAAGTAATAAGGCTGTAACAAAACAAAATATGGAACAAGTGAAGCCCTGTGAATACTTTCCAGATGCACTGTATGTCAGCTGATCGCTCAAACCCCCTCAATTTCTAGAACACCGGAGTGTGGACCAGAGATAATCTCAGCCAGTCTATAGGATTAGAGAAGAACACATTGTATATGTGATGGGAATTTTGCAACTCAAATGGATAAGAAGATTGTCACCATAAAAGATTTTTTTAAAATAATATATAATTATAGAATAATACATTTTAATCATAATTAAAATTTTTTGGCTAAACATCAAATGTTTGTTTCTGTGTAAAGAGGACTCACCCCAATAAAAGGAACAAACTTCTGGCAAGAATCTTCTTCAGCACTGAGAAAAGGGGAAGAGGAGAAGAAAAGACACCGAAATAGAAAATTTAAGAAGTAAAGTAGAGATGTGAAAATAAATAATAGAATAACACAAAAAAATAAAGCTCAGCTGAGGAATAGGACGACATTGAGAAGAACACATAAAAAATAAGTGAGGAGATGAAGGAGGACCAATGAGGAAACAGAAGGAGAGCTGGGAACGGAGGAGATGGAGGAAGACCAATGAGGAAACAGAAGGAGAGCTGGGAACGGAGGAGATGGAGGAAGACCAATGAGGAAACAGAAGGAGAGGTGGGAACGGAGGAGATGGAGGAAGACCAATGAGGAAACAGAAGGAGAGGTGGGAACGGAGGAGATGGAGGAAGACCAATGAGGAAACAGAAGGAGAGGTGGGAACGGAGGAGATGGAGGAAGACCAATGAGGAAACGAACGGATGGGTGAGAACAGAGGAGATGGAGGAGGACCAATGAGGAAACTAACGGATGGATGAGAACAGAGGAGATGGAGGAGGACCAATGAGGAAACTAACGGATGGGTGAGAACAGAGGAGATGGAGGAGGACTAATGAGGAAATTGAAGGAAAGGTGGGAACAGAGGAGATGGAGGAGGACTAATGAGGAAATTGAAGGAAAGGTGGGAACAGAGGAGATGGAGGAGGACTAATGAGGAAATTGAAGGAAAGGTGGGAACAGAGGAGATGGAAGACAAATGAGGAAACAGAAGGAGAGGTGGGAACGGAGGAGATGGAGGAAGACCAATTTGGAAACAGAAGGAGAGGTGGGAACGGAGGAGATGGAGGAAGACCAATGAGGAAACGAACGGATGGGTGAGAACAGAGGAGATGGAGGAGGACCAATGAGGAAACTAACGGATGGATGAGAACAGAGGAGATGGAGGAGGACCAATGAGGAAACTAACGGATGGGTGAGAACAGAGGAGATGGAGGAGGACTAATGAGGAAATTGAAGGAAAGGTGGGAACAGAGGAGATGGAGGAGGACTAATGAGGAAATTGAAGGAAAGGTGGGAACGGAGGAGATGGAGGAAGACCAATGAGGAAATTGAAGGAAAGGTGGGAACAGAGGAGATGGAGGAAAACCAATGAGGAAACAAAAGGAGAGGTGGGAACAGAGGAGACGAATGAAGACCAATGGAGAAACAGAAGTGGAAACAGAGGAGAAAACAGAAAGAGAGGTGGGAACAAAGGAGATAGAGGAGGACCAATGAGGAAATAGAGGCAGAGGTGGGAACAGAAGGAGAGGTATTAACAGAGGATAAGGAGGAGGACCAATGAGGAAACAGAAGGAGAGGTATGAACAGAGGATAAGGAGGAGGACCAATGAGGAAACAGAAGGAGAGGTGGGAACAGAGGTGATGGAGGAAGACAAATGAGGAAACAGGAGAGATGGAAACAGAGAAGATGGAGGAGGGCAATTGAGGAAATGAAAGGAGAGATGGAAACAGAGAAGATGGAGGAGGGCAATTGAGGAAATGAAAGGAGAGGTGGGAACAGAGGTGATGGAGGAAGACAAATGAGGAAACAGGAGAGATGGAAACAGAGAAGATGGAGGAGGGCAATTGAGGAAATGAAAGGAGAGATGGAAACAGAGAAGATGGAGGAGGGCAATTGAGGAAATGAAAGTAGAGGTGAGAACAGAGGAGATAAAGGATGACAAACGGATAACAGAAGTAGAGTTGGCAGAAGCTGAGATGGACAAGGACACATTAATAATACAAGGAGAGGAGATGGAGGAAAACAAGATGGAGGAGGCCTCATGAAAACAGAAGTAGAGATGGGAGAATAGCAAGTGGAGGAGGGCACATAAATGACAGGAGAAGACTAGAAAGAAAAGTATATGGAGAAGGACACATTGATAATAGGATGAGTGGTGGGAGAAGATTGATGAGGACCTATGAATAACAGACGAAGAGATGGAGGAGTACACATGGATTAGATAAGAGGTGGGAGAAGAAGAGATGGAGGAGTACACATGGATTAGATAAGAGGTGGGAGAAGAAGAGATGGAGGCCGACACATGAAATAGATGAGAGGTGGGAGAAGAAGAGATGGAGAAGGACACATAAAACAAGCAGGGACGAAATAGCAGAAAAAACAGCAAAGGAGAGATGGGAAACAGGTGATGAAGTAGATGTGGGAGTAGCAGAAATGGTGGAAGAAGAGGGGATGAAGAAGGACACTTGAATAATAGTAGGAAGAGGAGAACAGATGAATAATGGAGAACACCACATGGATAGTAGGAAGAGAGATGGGGGAAGAGGAGATTGAGGAGCACACCTAATTACCAGGAGAAGCGATGGAAGAGGACACATGGATTAGATGAGAGGTGGGAAAAGAGCTGGAGGAGGACATATGGATTAGATGAGAGGTGGGAGAAGAAGAGATGGAGGAGGACACATGGATTAGATGAGAGGTGGGAGAAGAAGAGATGGAGGAGGACACATGGATTAGATGAGAGGTGGGATACATAATTGCAGGAGTAATGGGAGAAGAGGAGATAGAAGAGGAGAATATGAATAATAACAGGAGAGGTGGCAGAAGAGAAACTGAAGGAGAATAAGAAATTGAAGAAGACAATAAAAGAAAATAGTATAATAACTATTAGAAGAATGTATAAACACTTTATGAGGAATTCTCAAGCAAACAAGCAAGCAAGCATAGTACAAGTAGCAGAAACATTGCTAATGGAAGAGTCGGGGTCCTCTGGTGAAAATGTTTTTCTGTCATTCAGATGTCAATCCATCCATGATGGAGATAAAGGGCCAAACTAGGAATATGTGCGCAGCAGAGGACTCAGGTTTAGTGAATTCTTTGGATTTTTCAACACTTCCGCACACAATGCATTAAAATGTCACCTAATCTTTATCTACATAACCATAAACCATCCCCTCTGGGTTGCTTATTTACTCCTGGGATGGTTATCATGATGAATGACCCAACTTCTCTACAGTTCTAGACTTCAGATGTCCTAACATTATAGAATATCTTGTTACTACTCTGAATTAATTGGCCTATCAATCATGCTGCCTTGAAGCACCATTACCCTCCCCCACTATACTTCA
Organism: Lithobates septentrionalis; assembly: GCA_037952835.1. NCBI lineage: Eukaryota > Metazoa > Chordata > Amphibia > Anura > Ranidae > Lithobates > Lithobates septentrionalis. Next base: position 71,888 of record JBBDGP010003578.1, read on the forward strand.
TGGCTGTGGCGAGGTTTTTATTTTTGTGAACATAATACCCTCCCTATATATTTACATATATATAATTACATACATTTATTGTATGCATATATGTAATGTATGTTTGTGTCATCATAACAGACAATGTTGCTCCAGCATTGCCGAGGAACATTCACATGATCTTTTTCTTTTAAAGCAATGGGTTTCTTTACAGTAATATTCAATTCTAAGGCTCGGTTCACACTGGGACGACTTGGGATCCGACTTGTCGCCCCTCAAGTCGCCCCAAGTCGCCCCAGAAAGAGATTCACATGATAGTGAATGGGAGCGTCTTAAATGACACTACTGAAGTCGCTCCGACTTCAGAGCGTACTCCCTGTACTACTTGGATCCGACTTGGTAGGCGACCTGTACCATAGAAATCTATGGAAGTCGCCTCCAAGTCGGATCTCTCTGTAAAGTCAAGCGACTTTGCAGGGAAAACCCCTCCCTCCCCCCCTCCCTCCCAGAGAGCTGATTGGCCACAGGCGAAGTCGCCTGTCATGGAGGCGACTTCAAGTCGCCTTGTAATTTGCTAAAGTCGCGCTGAAGTCGCGTCGAAGCCGCGTTGAAGTCGCCGTGCAAAGTCGCGCTGAAGTCGTGTTGCCCCAGTGTGAACCGAGCCTTAGGCTTACCTAGTACAAGTGAGGAGAGATTTACTAAAACTGGTGCATCGCTACAGAGCTGGTGACCAGTTTGACCACACCATGGAAATGCATGACGCTTATCCAGGTCGGCGGCATCCGGGGTCACACCAGCATTCAGAAGAGGAAGGACCTATTTCACCTCCAGCCCCCTACCCAGATCTGTCCCACCTCCCACCATGTATCACACCAACACTCTCATGGAGATTGTATGGAAGGACAAGGGGACTGAGGACACTGATGGGACAGCGGGATCTAATGTGAAGAGGGGACCTCTGAAGTTTGTGAAGGGGGGCTCTGATATCAAGGGGGAGCTGTAATGTGATGTGATTTCTTTTAGTGTGTTTATTCATTCAGCTATAAAGTTATTCTGTTATTCAATATACAAAACGCCCAACTCTAACAATTCTGTTACATCCTCACACAATGCATGCCTCTTTCCAGTTTGGTGTGTTTTGTTCATGACTTCCACCAGTGGGGAACGTTTCAGATGAAATGGTAACAATGAAATTATGGCACATTAATCAACCCAGCGAAACATTATACGAATGAGAGCTGGGACACCAAATATACATCTACTCGTAGATAACACAGTCACCCAATATTCATCTATCCTTTGTGGAGGACACAGTCACCCAATATTCATCTAGCCTTTGTGGAGGAAACAGTCACCCAATATTCATCTATCCTTTGTGGAGGAAACAGTCACCCAATATTCATCTATCCTTTGTGGAGGACACAGTCACCCAAATTTCATCTATCCTTTGTGGAGGACACAGTCACCCAATATTCATCTATCCTTTGTGGAGGAAACAGTCACCCAATATTCATCTATCCTTTGTGGAGGACACAGTCACCCAATATTCATCTATCCTTTGTGGAGGACACAGTCACCCAATATTCATCTATCCTTTGTGGAGGACACAGTCACCCAATATTCATCTATCCTTTGTGGAGGACACAGTCACCCAATATTCATCTATCCTTTGTGGAGGACACAGTCACCCAATATTCATCTATCCTTTGTGGAGGACACAGTCACCCAATATTCATCTATCCTTTGTGGAGGACACAGTCACCCAATATTCATCTATCCTTTGTGGAGGACACAGTCACCCAATATTCATCTATCCTTTGTGGAGGACACAGTCACAAATATTCATCTATCCTTTGTGGAGGAAACAGTCACCCAATATTCATCTATCCTTTGTGGAGGACACAGTCACCCAATATTCATCTATCCTTTGTGGAGGACACAGTCACCCAATATTCATCTATCCTTTGTGGAGGACACAGTCACAAATATTCATCTATCCTTTGTGGAGGAAACAGTCACCCAATATTCATCTATCCTTTGTGGAGGAAACAGTCACCCAATATTCATCTATCCTTTGTGGAGGACACAGTCACCCAATATTCATCTATCCTTTGTGGAGGACACAGTCACCCAATATTCATCTATCCTTTGTGGAGGACACAGTCACCCAATATTCATCTATCCTTTGTGGAGGACACAGTCACCCAATATTCATCTATCCTTTGTGGAGGACACAGTCACCCAATATTCATCTATCCTTTGTGGAGGACACAGTCACCCAATATTCATCTATCCTTTGTGGAGGACACAGTCACCCAATATTCATCTATCCTTTGTGGAGGACACAGTCACCCAATATTCATCTATCCTTTGTGGAGGACACAGTCACAAATATTCATCTATCCTTTGTGGAGGAAACAGTCACCCAATATTCATCTATCCTTTGTGGAGGAAACAGTCACCCAATATTCATCTATCCTTTGTGGAGGACACAGTCACCCAATATTCATCTATCCTTTGTGGAGGACACAGTCACAAATATTCATCTATCCTTTGTGGAGGAAACAGTCACCCAATATTCATCTATCCTTTGTGGAGGACACAGTCACCCAATATTCATCTATCCTTTGTGGAGGACACAGTCACCCAATATTCGTCTATCCTTCGTGGAGTCCTGGCTTGTCATGATGCCGATGTTGGTCGTGTGGATTTCTTATCAGACGTTACAGACATCTTACTTGCTGTACTCTTTAATGATTAATTATTACACGTGATTGTGTTCGGAATATATTGAGAGCTTGAAATTTTCACATTCATGTTTCAGTGCAGAACATCAGGAGGAGCCTCAGGATTATCCTCTATAGAGTTCATGATTATCTTTCATCTACATAATACAATATATACAGAATATACATATGGAAGTCCCTCCTTCCACCAGACTACATTCAAGCATCACTAGCTGTCTGGATCCCAACCTTCTCATCTATGCCTCTGACAATAAATAAAATTAACTAATGGTTAACCCATCAGAGCCCACATGGGATCCAGAGGCGATGAAGAGGATGGGAAATCCACTTGGTCTGGCAGGTCCTGGAGATCAGGGAAGGTCCAGCGCTGAGAGAGAAGGACGCAAACCCAATGCATTAAAAGTGGATTTTAATAGCAAATTGCCAAAAACCACGTACAGTAAACTGATTCATCAAACGCTCATTAAAAGCAGTTTCGGAAATCCATAGATGGTGCACATTTCCATCTCTTAGCAGGCACCATTCTGTGGATACTTTTGTTGGCTACCACTTCCATCTCCAAGCCTCACCAATGGCCAGGGACTGCTGGGCTTTGTACTGCTGCTGTATCCCTGTATTGCCTGCAATGAGCGTTTGATAAATTTGACTTTGATATTAAATTTTACTTTTATTTCACAAGGTTTGTGTCCTTCTTCTCCGTCTTATCTACCTCTGCCCTGGCTCTGGTAATACATTCATTGGAGCTTTTCCCCTCTTTCCAAAACCAGCATCCCAAAATCATATAAATTCAATATTTACTGAAATGGTGCAATTTGCTTTCAGATAGAGATATATTCCCTGACAAAAATATGAAGCCAAGTCCAGGAGTCCTTCTAATTCAATCTACAAAATCAGGAGCTACTAGATGGAAGAAGCGTCACAAAAATGACAATTAACAAAATGTGCAAAAGTGATACACTAGAGAATATGGACTTAGGAACAAGATCTTCTGCAATTAGACTCAAGGATCTCCAAGATCTCTTCTATTCGGATTTCAAGGATCGCCTAAGATCTCTGCCATTTAGACTCAAGGATCTCCAAGATCTCTTCTATTCAGATTCAAGGATCTCCTAAGATCTCTTCCACTCAGACATAAGGATCGTTAGAAGATTTTCAACAGTCACACTCAATAATCTCCATGATCTAATCCATTCAGATAAAATCACCTACACAAGATCTCTTCTAATCAGACACATGGATCTTTAGAAGCTCTCCTCTAGTCATGCACATGGATCTACAGAAGATTTTCTCCAATTACACACAAGGATCTTGTAAAGATCCAAGAAGAGATAGGTAACAGAGACACTAGAATAAATCTTCTTGCCATAAAGTAACTAAAGTTTGAAATTTACCACAAGAGGAAAATCATATCTACATTACTATCACAGAACAAACCAGTCAGAAGTTCCCAGCATTATAACCAAAGTGAGACCACAAATAGAAGGACCAGGAGACATCCAGCACAGAAAAGGAATGGAGAGAAACTATAAGATCCCAATCAATTAGTGACCACAGGCACAGAAAGTACATCGAGAAAGATCACCGATAGAAAACCTAGAAGGTGACTTAATCATGTAAAGTGGGGCAAATCCTCAACTGGTCCTCATTACTGGTCAAAGATTATGAACTGGAAATATTCTTACTCTGTTTTCCATCACCTAGCGGTAGGATTACTTCATTATCCTGTATTAGAGTATCTGCGGGATTCGTGGGTGGATTTAAGCAGTGTGTGGAAACCCATTTTTTAGTCTTTGAAGGTTCGTAATGAGTCACTTCATTCATGGCGAAGAGCTGGCCTACCACATTTAGAAGGTTATCAATGGAAATTATCTAAATCAGTCTATCTTGTATAAATGGAGGATTTCCTTGATGATAGCTACTTCTGGAAGATCTACAGATAACTCACTGATAGGAGACAGAGTGATGCAGATGGTTGGAAAGGGGTAGCGTTGGCAGGGGGATGAAGGATGCTGACAGTGGAGAACATTGTAATGTAGACAAAAACTCACCCAAGCTCTACCGCATGATTGTAGAATGATGAGCTGAATAACTGTGCTCAGGCTTGTTGTGTCCCATAAACATCAAAATAGCAAAAGATGCCGGCAACTCGATTGCTTCTTCTTAAATCTTTATTGAGCACTAACAGCAGTGCGCCATCTAAAACGCTAACATGTTTCAGCCAGAGACTTCCTCATAGCTCCGGCCGAAACATGTTAGCATTTTAGATGTCGCACTGCTGTTAGTGCTCAATAAAGATTTAAGAAGAAGCAATCGAGTTGCCGGCATTTTTTGCTATAGTGGAGAACATTGACTCTCTACATCGGAACTTCTCAGACAGAAGACAAAGAGGTCACCAGTATGCAGAAGAAAGGGACACCAGACTGGTAAAAGAAGGCTGTGACAACCTATGAATCAAAGGGGAAGGCTTCCAAGGTCCAAAAAAAAAAAAAGAGTAAAAAACTGACCCTAATAACCAAGAAAACAGCAAACAAGACCAATCAGTGATAGAATGACACCATCCCTGAAAAAACACATATAAGCTTAAAGGTAGAAAATTCAAAACCAAAACAGGGTAAAGCCAGGAGGGATGATAAACCTTATCAAGTTTTTGTTGCTAAAGACATTTCCCTTTACTTATAGTTCTCACGACAGAAGGCCTCAGTACAAAAAAAGTAGGGGAATTCTCTAGAAAGGAAGGATAGACGGCATCTTTTCTGAATGAAGTTGGAAAGGGTTTTTGTTGGTGCCCGTGTCTACCTATTTTTGAGATCACTGTCCCCTTCAGGGGAGAATAAATCTCCCAATGGGGTCCTTGACAGAGGTCCACACCTTTACCCCCTCCTTTCAAAAGAAATCAAAAACATGGCTGAGGCAAAAAATCAAAAACATGGCTGAGGCAAAAAATCAAAAACATGGCTGAGGCTGGGATTTAATCTGAGTTTATATCTGTTGGACTGAATTCAGCAAACCTCCACAAGTGTTTCTGGCGGCTCCTACAACCCATAATCTGTCCTTTACATTTTGGCGGCTCCTACAACCCATCATCTGCCCTTTTCATTCCGGACGCTCCTAAAACGTATCATCTGCCCTTTTCATTCCAGATGCTCCTACAACCCATCATCTGCCCTTTTCATTCCAGATGCCCCTACAACCCATCATCTGCCCTTTTCATTCCAGATGCTCCTACAACCCATCATCTGCCCTTTTCATTCCAGATGCTCCTACAACCCATCATCTGCCCTTTTCATTCCGGACGCTCCTAAAACGTATCATCTGCCCTTTTCATTCCAGATGCTCCTACAACCCATCATCTGCCCTTTTCATTCCAGATTCTCCTACAACCCATCATCTGCCCTTTTCATTCCAGATGCTCCTACAACCCATCATCTGCCCTTTTCATTCCAGATTCTCCTACAACCCATCATCTGCCCTTTTCATTCCAGATTCTCCTACAACCCATCATCTGCCCTTTTCATTCCAGATGCTCCTACAACCCATCATCTGCCCTTTTCATTCCAGATGCTCCTACAACCCATCATCTGCCCTTTTCACTCCAGATGCTCCTACAACCCATCATCTGCCCTTTTCATTCCAGATGCTCCTACAACCCATCATCTGCCCTTTTCATTCCAGATTCTCCTACAACCCATCATCTGCCCTTTTCATTCCAGATTCTCCTACAACCCATCATCTGCCCTTTTCATTCCAGATGCTCCTACAACCCATCATCTGCCCTTTTCATTCCAGATGCTCCTACAACCCATCATCTGCCCTTTTCACTCCAGATGCTCCTACAACCCATCATCTGCCCTTTTCATTCCAGATTCTCCTACAACCCATCATCTGCCCTTTTCATTCCAGATGCTCCTACAACCCATCATCTGCCCTTTTCACTCCAGATGCTCCTACAACCCATCATCTGCCCTTTTCACTCCAGATGCTCCTACAACCCATCATCTGCCCTTTTCACTCCAGATGCTCCTACAACCCATCATCTGCCCTTTTCACTCCCGATGCTCCTACAACCCATCATCTGCCCTTTTTGTTCTGGCGGCTTCTACAACCCTCTTCTTTGCCTTTCTTTTTGGGGGGCAGCAATGACCCCCCCAATGTTCAGACTTGGAAATGGTTGACTTTTGCTTAGCTCAATGACTTCAGTGCTGGGATATCAGTGTGATCTGTGTTTTCCCCACTCTATGGAACACTCTTAATTTTTAATACCTTTTTATTCAATCAGCTCTTCAGATTGAATCTTCTCATAGTGAACTCTATAGGTGTCCTGTCTGTATGTTTATGGGAATGTGTTCCAGGAGTCTTGAAGGGCTGTGCTGGCTGAGGGTCTCCTCCTCTACCTCAAGGATATAATGGAGTAGACGCTGCCAGGGCTGAAATATTGCCTTTCCTAGAAAGATCCATGGGAAGGCCAAGACCATTGCATGCTTTTGATGTAGAGGGAAATCGACATTTAGGGTTAGAAGTTCACAGACACAAAAGGTTAGACGTGAAGTTCCGATAAGAAACATAGAAGAAACAAAACCAGGGTACCTGGTATAAAAATCAAAGTACAGACTTCTTTTCCTGGACAGCCAGAAAACATAAAAGGAGCATTATACAAAAACCGCTGTGTGATAAGTCAAAATTCCAGAGACAAGCACAGACTCCGAAACATGGGAAGAGACAGAACTCATCAGACATCAACTCTTACCAAGATCTGCCAATGGCAGCATAATAAACGCATCACACTATGCTGGCCATGGCTTTATGGGTCATGGCAAGGCCTCATGCACACGGACATTTTTACAGCCCTTTTTTTGAGCGTTTTTTGCTGCTTAAAAACGCCTGTCTATGTTAGTCTATGGCTCTTCATGCCCACCTAGGTGTTTTTGAGCTGCAAATGGCATAGGCGTTTTTAAAAAAACCCCAGGACCAGTGGGTTCTGAGAGACGTTTTTCAACTGTAAAAACGCTCTAACGCTGATAAACGCTCAAAAACACTCAAAAACGTTGTTTACCAACGTTTTTGATCCATTGAAAAATAAAAAAAACGCTAAAAAACGTTGAAAAAAGCTGAAAAAAAAAAACACTGCAAAGCTACTGGCATTTTCATAACGTTATTTTAACATCCCGTGTGCACGAGGCCTAATAGTGATGATATCAACACAAAACAAATACCAAATCCCCCAAAATCTTATGTGAAAATTATACCCATGAAAGTAAATTTAACACCTGAGTAAAAAGATTCTGGGATACACCCAAGAAAATCTATGACATCCCCCAAACCCCATCCATACGTGTGACCCCAATTCTTATACGGAATTAATTTCTTGTCAATCAATGAAAACCCATCAAGGAAAGAGGACTGTGAAGCAGCCCAGCCAGATTTAGCAGGATCAGGCAACAATATCACATCCTCAGAGAAGAGATCTCAGAAAAAACAAAGTCCCTGAAAACCCGGTCTGATCTCTACTGTTTTATGAAGATGAAAACACTGGCGGTGTGTGGTCACCATCGCTCTTCCCGCACAGACAGTATAATGGGGCAATCTGAGCACTCATGTTTATGTGCAAACCTGGAAAGGACAGATCTGACGATGGTTGGACATCACCTGCAATGCTGATCTTTCTCTTGGGCCTTCATCCACCTTTAATAATGAACTATAAGAATTTATTTTAAAGTCTATGTGTTCATAGATGTTCATGTACATATCTTGTTTGGGGCTCCATTAGCTGGCTGAAAGCTCAGACTGAGCCATCTTATCTTATTACCAGAGGGCCAAAAAGGAGGATGGAAACATCTGAGAAGAATCATTAGGCTGGATTTGTTGGCTTCAAAGAAGAATCCATAATACTGGTATGGCATGCTCTAGGTTTACCTGACTAAAAAAGTCAGAAAATGTCCACACCCAGGATACATTTCCTTTAAGTCTATACTACCATAACTTTGTACCAGCCAGTATTGTAACTCGGATGGCTCTACAATAAAGGCTCTTCTGCTCACCACCCAATAGGGAGAGAACACAGCTCATGGCATCATGGAAAATGTCAAGAGATGGCGAGAAGAGGATGGAGACGTGTAGCCCAGATTAGGGCCCATGTCGTTGTTAGTGCTGCGCTCTGCATTGGGGCTTCTATGGATGACCATTAGTCACATCAAAGCTGCTTCATTCCCAATACAAGTCAATGGGAGTGCAAAAGCAGGTTGAAGGAGGTCAAGTGCACCTGTCACCGGATGGATCACAGAAGCTTCTAAAAGTGATCTCAAATGCAAATAGAAATGCACCTGAAAGCCTGAATATGTGCCCTCCTCCTACAGCCAGCCAAACATCCCTAGGGTTGGGCTTATTTGTCATCCATTGATTACCTCTCTAGGAAGAGAAGAGTCAGTGACTGATGGCATGGCTTCCATGAACACAAGATGTTCACCAATAATGGCAGTATGTCTGTGTACCAGCCTTGTCCTGTACAGGTTCCCCCCAGGCCCAATGGATGGACCATCCTCTAATACCAGTACCAGGGCACTGGCGTGTACAACTGGCTGGGGTTATTGCACATGTTTATATCATGACTATTCTGCAGAACAATTGGATGGAAGTCAGACCTTCCAAATGCCACCTTAGGTCTATGACTCTTCTGTGAGCCTCAAATAGCTCCTTTCATACCCCAAAACCACTATTGGCCGACCCATGGATCATCAAGCTATAAAGTATCTTTGTAATCCTGACATTGCCACCCAATCGCATTCACCATTTAGGCTCTTCTAGAAGACTACAGATCTTCTCCTACACCTAGAGATCTTACGGTAGAGAACCCTTCCACACCCAGAGGAAGATGAAAGTCCAAATTTCCTCTTTGTGCTATTGTTACCTCATTTCTATCTAATGACCTCAATCCATGATTGGCTGTTTCTAAATGTCAGTCACTTCTCCCCTTGCGGAGTTCCTCCACATCTCTTACTCTTGAATTCCTCACACTCTTTCATGTTTTACTACAAACTCGACACCACTCCCTAGATAAAGTCACATTTTAGTTTACAGAGGAAAGAAGCAGATAAATAAATGCCTCCATCTATCTGATATTTTCCGTAGCTCTGGGCCCGGACAGCCACCTGAAAATCCCGGGAGTGAGTACCAATGTTGTCGGGATGGGAGGCAAAGCCTCCGCGTGAGCAGTAGGATGACTCCTGAGAAATCAATGACTGAACACATCATCATGAAGGAAGTATACGGCAGTGGAACCGTCTCAATGTGTAGAAAACACTCAATGTGTAGAAGGTCATCCTCACCTTGGAAGGTGGCTGGTTATGCAAATATTAGGCTTGTAGTATGGAGCATGAGCTTTCTCTTGCCGGCAGGTTCACCAGTACGGCTTGTTGATCCAGTCTTATATGACCCCTATCAATAAACCATACCAGTGAACCTGCGGGGTGGGGAGAGCTCCAGCTCCATACTACAAGCCTATTATGTGTATAACCAGCCACCTTCCATGGTGAGAAGAACCTTCCGCACATCAGATGATATAAAGAGGGTCCCTCTTAGATGTGATCTCCATTATACATTCTTCTAGACTTTATAGAGACTCTATATAGAAGCTTCCATTGTTCTGAGGATATGCTATGAGAGTGGGTCAGTGACTTTCTGCTCCCCCACTGGGTATGAGGTATCTGTATATTATATACAGTATGTGACAAAAGTAAGTACACCCCTCAGTGACATTTGTGTAAATCTTTTCTTCTATCTTTTCATGTGACAACACTGAAGAAATGACACTTGTCTACAATGTAAAGTAGTGAGTGTACAGCTTGTATAACAGTGTAAATTTGCTGTCCCCTCAAAATAACTCAACACACAGCCATTAATGTCTAAACCGCTGGCAACAAAAGTCAGTACACCCCTAAGTGAAAATCTCCAAATTGGGCCCAATTAGCCATTTTCCCTCCCTGGTGTCATGTGACTCATTAGTGTTACAAGGTCTCAGGTGTGAATGGGGAGCAGGTGTGTTAAATTTGGTGTTATCGCTCTCACTCTCTCATGCTGGTCACTGGAAGTACAACATGGCACCTCATGGCAAAGAACTCTCTGAGGATCTGAAAAAAAGAATTGTTGCTCTACATAAAGATGGCCTAGGCTATAAGAAGATTGCCAAGACTCTGAAACTGAGCTGCAGCACGGTGGCCAAGACCATACAGCGGTATAACAGGACAGGTTCCCCTCAGAACAGGCCTCGTCATGGTCCACCAAAGAAGTTGAGGTCACGTGCTCAGCGTCATATCCAGAGGTTGTCTTTGGGAAATAGACGTATGAGTGCTGCCAGCATTGCTGCAGAGGTTGTAGGGGGGGGTCAGCCTGTCAGTGCTCAGACCATACGCCGCACACTGCATCAAATTGGTCTGCATGGCTGTCATCCCAGAAGGGAGCCTCTTCTAAAGATGATGCACAAGAAAGTCCACAAACAGTTTGCTGGAGACAAGCAGACTAAGGAGATGGATTACTGGAACCATGTCCTGTGGTCTGATGAGACCAAGATAAACGTATTTGGTTCAGATGGTGAGAAGCGTGTGTGGGGGCAACCAGGTGAGGAGGACAAAGACAAGTGTGTCTTGTCTACAGTCAAGCATGGTGGTGGGAGTGTCATGGTCTGGGGCTGCATGAGTGCTGCCGGCACTGGGGGGCTACAGATCATTGAGGGGACCATGAATGCCAACATGTACTGTGACCTACTGAAGCAGAGCATGATCCCCTCCCTTCAGAGACTGGACCGCAGGGCAGTATTCCAACATGATAACCACCCCAAACACACCTCCAAGACCACCACTGCCTGGCTAAAGAAGCTGAGGGTAAAGGTGATGGACTGGCCAAGCATGTCTCCAGATCTAAACCCTATTGATCATCTGTGGGACATCCTCAAACGGAAGGTGGAGGAGCGCAAGGTCTCTAACATCCACCAGCTCTGTGATGTCATCATGGAGGAGGGGAAGAGGACTCCAGTGACAACCTGTGAAGCTCTGGTGACCTCCATGCCCAAGAGGGTTAAGGCAGTGCTGGAAAATAATGGTGGCCACACAAAATATTGACACTTTGGGCCCAATTTGGACATTTTCACTTAGGGGTGTACTGACTTTTGTTGCCAGCGGTTTAGACATTAATGGCTGTGTGTTGAGTTATTTTGAGGGGACAGCAAATTTACACTGTTATACAAGCTGTACACTCACTACTTTACATTGTAGACAAGTGTCATTTCTTCAGTGTTGTCACATGAAAGGATAGAAGAAAAGATTTACACAAATGTGACCGAGGGGGTGTACTTACTTTTGTCAGATACTGTATATATATTGAACACAATGTGAGGGTTTCTCCATCCATAGGCCTGCAGGCTGTCCTCCCACCTCTGAGACTCGGTATATAAGCAGGCACAAGGAGATGGAACTCCACTTCTTTCTGAGCCTGCCGTCATCCACTGACCTGGAACTGCTTTCTTTCATACTTGCTCAGCGAGCCATGAGGGGGTGAAGGATGAGGATGACAGTCATGGAACAAGAGAGATGCCCTACTGATGGCACTGGAGCCAGAGCTGACCTTTCACCTTCCCTGCCTGGGTACACTGGCTATCTCCAATGGAAATGCTTCCCTCCAGCATTGATGTGACACGCCCCGCCCCTGCAGAGCGCCGCCCCTGCAGAGCCAGGAGACCCTCATCCTCAGATCTGAGCGCACTGGTCATACATAGTAGGGGCACAACACGTGGTCATCTCTGTATGAGAACTTTATTCATGACTGGACCAGGGAGAGGTAACAACCAGGAGGAAGTGACTATAATACTGGCCCAGTACGGCCATTGAGCCCCACAGAGTCTGTATACTGGACGGTCTCCTAGGTAACAGTGACCTCAAACCTCACCTCAGCCTCCTACAGCCACATCACAAAGAATTGTAATCCTGTAAAATCTCATCCACAAATCCAACCTCCGCCCTCCATCCTCACCACCCCAACCTCCACCCTTCGAACCCATCCCCCCCCCACCCCAACCTCCGCCCTCCATCCTCACCACCCCAACCTCCACCCTTCGAACCCATCCCCCCCCACCCCAACCTCCGCCCTCCATCCTCACCACCCCAACCTCCACCCTTCGAACCCATCCCCCCCCCACCCCAACCTCCGCCCTCCATCCTCACCACCCCAACCTCCACCCTTCGAACCCATCCCCCCCCACCCCAACCTCCGCCCTCCATCCTCACCACCCCAACCTCCACCCTTCGAACCTATCCCCCCCCCCACCCCAACCTCCGCCCTCCATCCTCACCACCCCAACCTCCACCCTTCGAACCCATCCCCCCCCACCCCAACCTCCGCCCTCCATCCTCACCACCCCAACCTCCACCCTTCGAACCCATCCCCCCCCCACCCCAACCTCCGCCCTCCATCCTCACCACCCAATCCTCCACATAGCCCCAACCTCCGCCCTCCATCCTCACCACCCCAACCTCCACCCTTCGAACCCATCCCCCCCCACCCCAACCTCCGCCCTCCATCCTCACCACCCCAACCTCCACCCTTCGAACCCATCCCCCCCCCACCCCAACCTCCGCCCTCCATCCTCACCACCCAATCCTCCACATAGCCCCAACCTCCGCCCTCCATCCTCACCACCCCAACCTCCACCCTTCGAACCCACCCCCCCCCCACCCCAACCTCCGCCCTCCATCCTCACCACCCCAACCTCCACCCTTCGAACCCATCGCCCCCACCCCAACCTCCGCCCTTCAAACCCACCCCCCCACCCCAACCTCCACCCTTCAAACTCATCCCCCCACCCCAACCTCCACCCTTCGAACCCATCCCCCCCCCCACCCCAACCTCCGCCCTCCATCCTCACCACCCCAACCTCCACCCTTCGAACCCATCCCCCCCCACCCCAACCTCCGCCCTCCATCCTCACCACCCCAACCTCCACCCTTCGAACCCATCCCCCCCCCACCCCAACCTCCGCCCTCCATCCTCACCACCCAATCCTCCACATAGCCCCAACCTCCGCCCTCCATCCTCACCACCCCAACCTCCACCCTTCGAACCCATCCCCCCCCCACCCCAACCTCCGCCCTCCATCCTCACCACCCCAACCTCCACCCTTCGAACCCATCCCCCCCCCACCCCAACCTCCGCCCTCCATCCTCACCACCCCAACCTCCACCCTTCGAACCCATCCCCCCCCACCCCAACCTCCGCCCTCCATCCTCACCACCCCAACCTCCACCCTTCGAACCCATCCCCCCCCCACCCCAACCTCCGCCCTCCATCCTCACCACCCAATCCTCCACATAGCCCCAACCTCCGCCCTCCATCCTCACCACCCCAACCTCCACCCTTCGAACCCATCCCCCCCCACCCCAACCTCCGCCCTCCATCCTCACCACCCCAACCTCCACCCTTCGAACCCATCGCCCCCACCCCAACCTCCGCCCTTCAAACCCACCCCCCCACCCCAACCTCCACCCTTCAAACTCATCCCCCCCACCCCAACCTCCACCCTTCGAACCCACCCCCCCCCCACCCCAACCTCCGCCCTCCATCCTCACCACCCCAACCTCCACCCTTCGAACCCATCCCCCCCCACCCCAACCTCCGCCCTCCATCCTCACCACCCCAACCTCCACCCTTCGAACCCATCCCCCCCACCCCAACCTCCGCCATCCATCCTCACCACCCCAACCTCCACCCTTCGAACCCATCCCCCCCACCCCAACCTCCACCCTTCAAACCCACCCCCCCCACCCCAACCTCCAAACTCATCCCCCCCACCCCAACCTCCACCCTTAAATCTCATCCCCCCCACCCCAACCTCCACCCTTCAAACCCATCCCCCCCACCCCAACCTCCGCCCTCCATCCTCACCACCCCAACCTTCACCCTTCAAACCCATCCTCCCCACCCCAACCTCCGCCCTCCATCCTCACCACCCAATCCTCCACATAGCCCCAACCTCCACCCTTCAAACCCATCCCCCCCACCCCAACCTCCGCCCTCCATTCTCACCACCCCAACCTCCAAAATTTGAACCCACCCTAACCTTTGCCCTCCATCCTCACCACCCCAACCTCCACCCTTCGAACCCACGCCCCCACCCCAACTTCCGCCCTCCATCCTCACCACCCCATCCTCCGCCCTCCGAACCCCATCCTCCACATAGCCCCAACCTCCGCCCTCTAAACCCTATCCGCCATATAGCCCCAACCTGCGCCCTCCGAACTCCATCCTCCACACTTCCAACCCACCCCCCCACCCCAACCTCCGCTCTCCATCCTCACCACCCCCTCCTCCACATAGCCCCAACCTCCACCCTTCGAACCCCAACCTCCACATAGCCCCAACCTCCACCCTCCGAACCCCATCCTCCACATAGCCCCAACCTCCGCCCTTCGAACCCCATCCCCTCCACCCCATCCTTCACAAAGCCCCAACCTCCGCCCTCCGAACCCCATCCTTCACCCTCACTACCCCATCCTCCACATAGCCCCAACCTCCGTCCTCTGAACCCCATCCTTCACATAGCCCCAACCTCCGCCCTCCGAGCCCCATCGTTACCACCCCATCCTCCACATAGCCCCAACCTCCACCCTCCGAACCCCATCCTTACCACCCCATCCTCCACATTTCCCCAACCTCCAACCTCCGAACCCCATCCTTCACCCTCACCACCCCATCCTCCACATAGCCCCAACCTCCGTCCTCTAAACCCCATCCTCCACATAGCCCCAACCTCCACCCTCCGAACCCCATCCTTACCACCCCATCCTCCACATTTCCCCAACCTCCAACCTCCGAACCCATCCTTACCACCCCGTCCTCCACATTTCCCCAAACTCCGAATCCCATCCTCCACATTTCCCCAACCTCCGCCCTCTGAACCCCATCCTCCACATATCCCCAACCTCCGCCCTCCAAACCCCATCCATACCACCCCATCCTCCACATATCCCCAACCTCCACCCTCCGAACCCCATCCATACCACCACATCCGCCACATATCCCCAACCTCCACCCTCTGAACCCAAACCTTACCACCCCATCCTCCACACATCGCTAACCTTCATACACCATCATCCTCTCCTCTGCCTGGCACTCTATCTATTATACCTTGTCCAAATCTCTCATCCTCGACTCCCCCTTATCTGCAGAGGTAATATTTCCCTTTTCTACCACCCTCCACTCACCCACCATGCTCCACTCCCCAGACCTGCACCCTCATCCTCCACCCCTCATCTCCTACACAACTCTCATCATCTACAGTCCCTCCTCCTCTACCCTCATTAGCTGTTCTTTGCACCCCTCTGTACTCCATCTGTCTACACAATCGCCACCCCAGCCCCCCCCCCCATCCCCCCCACATTGCACAATGAAGTCCAATAAGACAGTAATGGGAAAACACTTTTACAGAGATGTTTGCTGTACTCAGCCTTACCTCCGCTGTCTGTAGGTCAGCATGGCTTCAGAAATATAGAGCTGGTGTGACTGGGAGGCCCCTGTGATGTATTGTGCCACCCTCCCTGCCACATCAAGGCGATCTGCAGGGGATAAAAAATCCAAGATGGATGATACACTCCTCTCAGGCCCCATTTTACCCCCCTAAAGCTTCTCCCCTACTAATTTGCTCCATATCAAATCTCCCTCTACCCCAACAACCAAGCCGGGTCAGCATCATGCATCTTCTCTTCTTCCCCAACCACACCATCATCAGCTCCAGCTCTGCCCCCCCACCCACCACAAGATCTGCTCCAGCTCTACCCCCTCTACCCCCGCACCATGACCTCTGCCTCCACCACGACCTCTGCCTCCACCACCAAACCAAGCCATGGTCAGCTCCAGCTCTGCCCCCCCACCCACCACAAGATCTGCTCCAGCTCTGCCCCTTCTACACTCACACCATGACCTCTGCCTCCACCACCAAAACAAACCATGGTCAGCTCCAGCTCTGCCCCCCCCCCCCACCCACCACAAGATCTGCTCCAGTTCTGCCCCTTCTACCCTCACACCATGACCTCTGCCTCCACCACCAAACCAAGCCATGGTCAGCTCCAGCTCTGCCCCCCCACCCACCACAAGATCTGCTCCAGCTCTGCCCCTTCTACACTCACACCATGACCTCTGCCTCCACCACCAAAACAAACCATGGTCAGCTCCAGCTCTGCCCCCCCCACCCACCACAAGATCTACTCCAGTTCTGCCCCTTCTACCCTCACATCATGACCTCTGCCTCCACCACCAAACCAAGCCCTAGTCAGCTCCAGCTCTGCCCCCCCCCCACCCACCACAAGATCTGCTCCAGTTCTACCCCCTCTACCCCCACACCATGACCTCTGCCTCCACCACCAAACCAAGCCCTAGTCAGCTCCAGCTCTGCCCCCCCACCCACCACAAGATCTGCTCCAGTTCTGCCCCTTCTACCCTCACACCATGACCTCTGCCTCCACCACCAAAACAAACCATGGTCAGCTCCAGCTCTGCCCCCCCCCCCACCCACCACAAGATCTGCTCCAGTTCTGCCCCTTCTACCCTCACATCATGACCTCTGCCTCCACCACCAAACCATGGCCAGCTCCAGCTCTGCCCCCCCCACCCACCACAAGATCTGCTCCAGTTCTGCCCCTTCTACCCTCACACCATGACCTCTGCCTCCACCACCAAACCAAGCCATGGTCAGCTCCAGCTCTGCCCCCCCACCCACCACAAGATCTACTCCAGTTCTACCCCCTCTACCCCCACACCATGACCTCTGCCTCCACCACCAAACCAAGCCCTAGTCAGCTCCAGCTCTGCCCCCCACCCACCACAAGATCTGCTCCAGTTCTGCCCCTTCTACCCCCACACCATGACCTCTGCCTCTACCACCAAAACAAACCATGGTCAGCTTCAGACTTGATCCTTCTCCCCCACACCATGCCCCCCAACCACGCAGCTTCCTTTACCCCTTCCCTAATGATCAACTCCAGCTCCACCTCTCTCTCAGTCAACTTTGCTTCTTCTCCCACCCAAGCCCCACTCAGCTCATACTCTGCCTCTTCTACTCACCTCCCCAACCTACCACATCATGGTATCATATAACCCCTCCCCAACCATGCCACAAACAGGACCCACCTGACCAAATACTCTGCATGGCTAAAATATCCCCTGATTGGACAGCAATGCACACTGGGGTGTCGTAAATCACCACTCCGCGTATTTGAGCCCATTGGTGAATGGAAAACATTTGCTAGTCTTGCCAAATACTTGAAGTGATTGTAGCCGTATTAGTGCAATCGTGACAGAGAAAACTGAGTACTGTCCGTGATACTTTATTTATTTGCACTAACATATCATTTTTCATGGACGAGCTTTCAGGGTGTGAGCGAGTACTGCTTGGACCTTGAAGAAGGGGACACGCCCCTAAAGCTCGTCCATGAAACCCCTAAAGCTCGTCCATGAAAAATGATATGTTAGTGCAAATAAAAAAAGTATCACAGACAGTACTCAATTTTCTCTAGTCTTGCCATTAACTATGAGGCGGAACTCTTCCCCTACCACAGAGGTAGCAGAGACCACAGGTCAGCCTGACCAGAAGGAGATGCAGCTCACCTGACCCTGGGGGTTCTGACTGACTGAAGACATCTCTCCAGACCGCATCCATATAGAGAGAGCTGTATTTACTATCCACAGACGCCAGATAGGATGCCACCGGGTGCGGCCCTGCAACATAGACACCGAGATATTACAAGAGGAGCCCCACAACTACCCCATATGAAGATCCATCTCTGTGTATTGGGTCCATCCTGCCAGTACATAGGGGGCTGAAAAAACCCACAACTACCCCATATAAAGATCCATCTCTATGTATTAAGACCATCCTGCCAGTATATAGGGCGCTGAGAAACCCCACAACTACCCCATATGAAGATCTATCTCTGTGTATTGGGCCCATCCTGCCAGTACATAGGAGGCTGAGAAACCCCACAACTACCCCATATAAAGATCCATCTCTATGTATTAAGACCATCCTGCCATTACATAGGGGGCTAAGAAACCCCACAACTACCCCATATGAAGATCCATCTTTATGTATTAAGACCATCCTGCCAGTATATAGGGCGCTGAGAAACCCCACAACTACCCCATATGAAGATCCATCTCTGTGTATTGGGTCCATCCTGCCAGTACATAGGGGGCTAAGAAACCCCACAACTACCCCATATGAAGATCCATCTCTATGTATTAAGACCATCCTGCCAGTACATAGGGGGCTGAGAAACCCCACAACTACCCCATATGAAGATCCATCTCTATGTATTAGGTCCATCCTGCCAGTACATAGGGGGCTGAAAAACCCCACAACTACCCCATATGAAGATCCATCTCTATGTATTAAGACCATCCTGCCATTACATAGGGGGCTAAGAAACCCCACAACTACCCCATATGAAGATCCATCTCTATGTATTAGGTCCATCCTGCCAGTACATAGGGGGCTGAGAAACCCCACAACTACCCCATATGAAGGTCCCTCTCTATGTATTAAGACCATCTTGCAAGTTTATAGGGCGCTGAGAAATCCCACAACTACCCCATATGAAGATCCATCTCTATGTATTAGGTCCATCCTGCCAGTACATAGGGGGCTGAGAAACCTCACAACTATCCCATATGAAGATCTATCTCTATGTATTGGGTCCATCCTGCCAGTACATAGGGGGCTGAGAAACCTCACAACTATCCCATATGAAGATCTATCTCTATGTATTGGGTCCATCCTGCCAGTACATAGGGGGCTGAGAAAACCCACATCTACCCCATATGAAGATCCATCTCTATTTGTTGGGCCCATCCTGTCAGTACATAGGGGGCTGAGAAAACCCACAACTACCCCATATGAAGATCCATCTCTATTTGTTGGGCCCATCCTGTCAGTACATAGGGGGCTGAGAAACTCCACAACTACCCCATATGAAGATCCATCTTTATGTATTGGGTCCATCCTGTCAGTACATAGGGGGCTGAGAAACTCCACAACTATCCCATATGAAGATCCATCTCTATGTATTGGGCCCATCCTGGCAGTACATAGGGGGCTGAGAAACTCCACAACTACCCCATATGAAGATCCATCTCTATGTATTGGGCCCATCCTGGCAGTACATAGGGGGCTGAGAAACTCCACAACTATCCCATATGAAGATCCATCTCTATGTATTGGGCCCATCCTGGCAGTACATAGGGGGCTGAGAAACTCCACAACTACCCCATATGAAGATCCATCTTTATGTATTGGGTCCATCCTGCCAGTATATAGGGGGCTGAGAAACTCCACAACTACCCCATATGAAGATCCATCTCTATGTATTGGGTCCATCCTGCCAGTACACAGGGGGCTGAGAAACCTCACAACTACCCCATATGAAGATCCATCTCTATGTATTAAGACCATCCTGCCATTACATAGGGGGCTAAGAAACCCCACAACTACCCCATATGAAGATCCATCTCTATGTATTAGGTCCATCCTGCCAGTACATAGGGGGCTGAGAAACCCCACAACTACCCCATATGAAGGTCCCTCTCTATGTATTAAGACCATCCTGCAAGTATATAGGGCGCTGAGAAATCCCACAACTACCCCATATGAAGATCCATCTCTATGTATTAGGTCCATCCTGCCAGTACATAGGGGGCTGAGAAACCTCACAACTATCCCATATGAAGATCTATCTCTATGTATTGGGTCCATCCTGCCAGTACATAGGGGGCTGAGAAACCTCACAACTATCCCATATGAAGATCTATCTCTATGTATTGGGTCCATCCTGCCAGTACATAGGGGGCTGAGAAAACCCACATCTACCCCATATGAAGATCCATCTCTATTTGTTGGGCCCATCCTGTCAGTACATAGGGGGCTGAGAAAACCCACAACTACCCCATATGAAGATCCATCTCTATTTGTTGGGCCCATCCTGTCAGTACATAGGGGGCTGAGAAACTCCACAACTACCCCATATGAAGATCCATCTTTATGTATTGGGTCCATCCTGTCAGTACATAGGGGGCTGAGAAACTCCACAACTATCCCATATGAAGATCCATCTCTATGTATTGGGCCCATCCTGCCAGTACATAGGGGGCTGAGAAACTCCACAACTACCCCATATGAAGATCCATCTTTATGTATTGGGTCCATCCTGCCAGTATATAGGGGGCTGAGAAACTCCACAACTACCCCATATGAAGATCCATCTCTATGTATTGGGTCCATCCTGCCAGTACACAGGGGGCTGAGAAAACCCACAACTACCCTATATGAAGATCCATCTCTGTGTATTGGGCCCATCCTGCCAGTACATAGGGGGCTGAGAAACCTCACAACTACCCCATATGAAGATCCATCTCTATGTATTAAGACCATCCTGCCAGTACATAGGGGGCTGAGAAACCCCACAACTACCCCATATGAAGATCCATCTTTATGTATTAAGACCATCCTGCCAGTACATAGGGGGCTGAGAAACCCCACAACTACCCCATATGAAGATCCATCTCTATGTATTAAGACCATCCTGCCAGTACATAGGGGGCTGAGAAACCCCACAACTACCCCATATGAAGATCCATCTTTATGTATTAAGACCATCCTGCCAGTACATAGGGGGCTGAGAAACCCCACAACTACCCCATATGAAGATCCATCTCTATGTATTAAGACCATCCTGCCAGTATATAGAGCGCTGAGAAACCCCACAACTACCCCATATGAAGATCCATCTTTATGTATTAAGACCATCCTGCCAGTACATAGGGGGTTGTAAGAAATAGAATTCAGCACACCAAGTGGGCTTTATATATAGACCAATCCATAGACAAAGCAAAGTACAAACGGCATCACACAGTAAGCAGATATTGTGGATTTCCTGTACAAATATGATATCCATATGTAGGTGAAAAGACGGATAGGTGGAGGTGAGAGAACGGACAGGTGGTAGTGAGAGGACGAACAGGTGGAGGTGAAAAGACGGACAGATGGAGGTGAAAAGACGGACAGGTGGAGGTGAAAAGACGGACAGGTGGAGGTGAAAAGACGGACAGGTGGAGGTGAAAAGACGGACAGGTGGAGGTGAAAAGACGGACAGGTGGAGGTGAAAAGATGGATAGGTGGAGGTGAAAAGACGGACAGGTGGAGGTAAGTGGACGGACAGGTGGAGGTAAGTGGACGGACAGGTGGAGGTGAAAAGACGGGTAGGTGGAGGTGAAAAGACGGACAGGTGGAGGTGGGTGGATAAACAGGTGGAGTTGAAAAGTTGGATAGGCGGAGGTGAGAAGACCAACAGGTGGCGGTGAGAGGACGGATAGGTGGAGGTGTGAAGACGGATAGGTGGAGGTGTGAAGACGGATAGGTGGAGGTGTGAAGACGGATAGGTGGAGGTGTGAAGACGGATAGGTGGAGGTGTGAAGACGGATAGGTGGAGGTGTGAAGACGGATAGGTGGAGGTGTGATAGGTGGAGGTGTGATAGGTGGAGGTGTGATAGGTGGAGGTGTGAAGATGGATAGGTGGAGGTGAGAAGACGGATAGGTGGAGGTGTGAAGACGGATAGGTGGAGGTGTGAAGACGGATAGGTGGAGGTGTGAAGACGGATAGGTGCAGGTGTGAAGACGGATAGGTGGAGGTGTGAAGACGGATAGGTGGAGGTGTGAAGACGGATAGGTGAAGGTGTGAAGACGGATAGGTGAAGGTGTGAAGACAGATAGGTGGAGGTGTGAAGACAGATAGGTGGAGGTGTGAAGACGGATAGGTGAAGGTGTGAAGACGGGTAGGTGTGAAGACGGATAGGTGGAGGTGAGAGGACGGATAGGTTCAAGGTGTGAAGACGGATAGGTGGAGGTGTGAAGACGGATAGGTGGAGGTGAGAAGACGGATAGGTGGAGGTGTGAAGACGGATAGGTGGAGGTGTGAAGACGGATAGGTGGAGGTGTGAAGAGGGATAGGTGGAGGTGTGAAGACGGATAGGTGGAGGTGTGAAGACGGATAGGTGGAGGTGTGAAGACGGATAGGTGGAGGTGTGAAGACGGATAGGTGGAGGTGTGAAGACGGATAGGTGGAGGTGTGAAGACGGATAGGTGGAGGTGTGAAGACGGATAGGTGGAGGTGTGAAGACGGATAGGTGGAGGTGTGAAGACGGATAGGTGGAGGTGTGAAGACGGATAGGTGGAGGTGTGATAGGTGGAGGTGTGAAGATGGATAGGTGGAGGTGAGAAGACGGATAGGTGGAGGTGTGGAGACCGATAGGTGGAGGTGTGAAGACGGATAGGTGGAGGTGTGAAGACGGATAGGTGGAGGTGTGAAGACGGATAGGTGGAGGTGTGAAGACGGATAGGTGGAGGTGTGAAGACGGATAGGTGGAGGTGTGAAGACAGATAGGTAGAGGTGTGAAGACAGATAGGTGGAGGTGTGAAGACGGATAGGTGGAGGTGTGAAGACGGATAGGTGGAGGTGTGAAGACGGATAGGTGGAGGTGTGAAGACGGATAGGTGGAGGTGTGAAGACGGATAGGTGGAGGTGTGAAGACGGATAGGTGGAGGTGTGAAGACGGATAGGTGGAGGTGTGAAGACAGATAGGTAGAGGTGTGAAGACAGATAGGTGGAGGTGTGAAGACGGATAGGTGGAGGTGTGAAGACGGATAGGTGGAGGTGTGAAGACGGATAGGTGGAGGTGTGAAGACAGATAGGTGGAGGTGTGAAGACGGATAGGTGGAGGTGTGAAGACGGATAGGTGGAGGTGTGAAGACGGATAGGTGGAGGTGTGAAGACGGATAGGTGGAGGTGTGATAGGTGGAGGTGTGAAAACGGATAGGTGGAGGTGTGAAGACGGATAGGTGGAGGTGTGAAGACGGATAGGTGGAGGTGTGAAGACGGATAGGTGGAGGTGTGAAGACGGATAGGTGGAGGTGTGAAGACGGATAGGTGGAGGTGTGAAGACGGATAGGTGGAGGTGTGAAGACGGATAGGTGGAGGTGTGAAGACGGATAGGTGGAGGTGTGAAGACGGATAGGTGGAGGTGTGAAGACGGATAGGTGGAGGTGTGAAGACGGATAGGTGGAGGTGTGAAGACGGATAGGTGGAGGTGTGAAGACAGATAGGTGGAGGTGTGAAGACAGATAGGTGGAGGTGTGAAAACGGATAGGTGGAGGTGTGAAGACGGATAGGTGGAGGTGTGAAGACGGATAGGTGGAGGTGTTAAGACGGATAGGTGGAGGTGTGAAGACGGATAGTTGGAGGTGTGAAGACGGATAGGTGGAGGTGTGAAGAAGGATAGGTGGAGGTGTGAAGATGGATAGGTGGAGGTGAGAAGACGGATAGGTGGAGGTGAGAAGACCAACAGGTGGAGGTGAGAAGACCAACAAGTGGATATGAGAAAACCAAAAGGTGGAGGTGAGAGGACAGAGGTGGGAAGATGAGAGGACAGACAGGTGGAGGTGAGAAGACAGATGGGTGGAAGTGAGCGGACAAACAGGTAGAGCTGAGAAGATTACAAGGTGGAGGTGAGGGGACGGTTAGGTGGAGGTGTGAAGACGGATAGCTGAATGTGTGAAGACGGATAGGTGGAGGTGTGAAGACGAATAGGTGGAGGTGAGAAGATCAACAGGTGGAGCTGAGAGGATGGATGAGGGAAAATGAGAGGACGGACGGGGGAAGATAAGAGGACGGACGGGTGGAGGTGAGAAGACAGATAGCTGGAAGTGAGCAGACAAACAGGTGGAGGTGGAAGGACAAAAAGGTGGAGAAGAGAAGACAGACAGGTGGAGGTAAGAAGACAGGTGGAGGTAAGAAGACAGGCAGAAGGAGGTGAGAAGATTAAACAGTGGAGGTGAAAGGATGGATGGAGGGAGGTGAAAGGACAGACAGGTGGAGGTAAGAAGACGGACAGGTGGAAGGAAGTACAGGGGGAGGTGAGAAGACGGATGGGTGTATATCCCCTCATCTACAAGGAGGGTGTATGTTATATATGATCCCCCCCATGTACATGGGGGTCGGTGTGTTGGTCTTGTTGGTCGCTCTCACCCAGGGGTAAGATGAGGAAACGCAGATAGTTCAGCCAATCCGGAGTCTTCCCAGCCAGCTGCTCCACAAAGAAGCGAAGAATAACGCTGAGATAACTCTGATCACCAGCAACCAGGACCTTCACCACCGGCGGCATCTGAGAATTACAATTACAGCTGGAGGGGAGAGAAGAGAAGATATTACTGATCCGGTGACGGCGCCGGGGCTCAGCAATCACTCCCCACCCACACACATCACTAATCATCACACCGCCCCCATATCATCCTCCTATCTAATGATGGTGGAAGGACTGGATCCTCTGTATCAATAACCAATAATTGATCGATCATCAAAATCTGAAACAAAATCTCATCCAGCCGAACCAAACTCATATCTTCTTCACCGTGTCCATCAAAAGACCTCAAATCAATCATTGATCGATCATTTATCCTTACTCATCAATAACACACCATTACTCCCCGATCGATTACTGACACAAGATGCCATCGCTAAACCAAATACTCCTCACCTCCCATCCATCATTAAAGATTCCAAGTCATCTATTTCTCCTTTCTCCTCTCCTATAATCTTACTCCTCTCTCATCTCCTACTCCTCTCCTATAATATTACTCCTCTCTCATCTCCTACTCCTCTCCTATATTATTACTCCTCTCTCATACCGATATTACTCCTTCATTACATTGTTTCCATACACTGCTTTGCGGTTCCTCATGTAGGGTGGGGGTACAGAGGTGTCCGGTGTAGTTCCCCATACTGGCCCTCAGATATGGCCATAGTTAGGGATAGGAACCCTGTAGTGAGGAGTGGGCAGTGTAGGGGCCTTGGTAGCCACTAGAGTAGTAAGTGAGGTTCACCACTGATAGTGAGTTGGTGCAATCCCTGCACCTGCCAGTATGGGGGATCTTGAGCAGAGGGCTCAGGATAAATAGCTCCCCTGGGGCTGATTGGTTATGGGAAGCGGTGAAAAATTTTCGGATCTAGCTTCCGGAAGCTTCCTATTAGGAGGGAAGGAGGGGGAGGTGCAGGACTGTTGGCACTTCTCACATCTTTCATCTTTGTCATGATATGCAGGACCCCTAATTCTATGGGCTGCCCCTCGGCTCAGCTCTCATCTCCGCTGTTCTCTATCTCTCCATGTGCTCTCACCATCAGAAAGGAGTACAAAGGCTGAAGCTGTCTGGACTCTTCCTTCTTCTGATCTCAAGATGGGAAAGTCTTCTGTAAAGGAAACCTGTGCTGGGTGAGGCTGCTGATGGGGATCATTCCCATAAGGTCTGAAGAACTTAAGGAATGGGCTACTGGAGCTGCTGGGTCGGTCAGGTTGGGGTCCTCCGGGGGGTGCTCTTGTATTAGTGCTCAGGGGAAGATCCAAAGCCCATAACACCTCAGCGAGTCTAAGGGGACCAGCTTAGTACAGGTATTTGGAGGACATGTCTCAAGCGGGGGGGCAGAGGAAAAAGAGGAAGGATGAGGGGGGTTGGAGGGAAAAGGAAGGGAAAGGGGAATGAAGGAGGGAAGGGGAGGAGAAGAAGTGGGAGGGGGAGGGAAGAATAAGAGAGAGGAGAGGCTCTTGAGTCCTAACCATAGTGGGGGCAACATCCCATTCAATATTAAGGCCTTCAGGTATGTGAGTTTTCATACGGCTCTGCATAGAAACCAATCAGCTTCCAGGCTTTTTATCTGCGAAAGGTTAAAGTATAACTAGAGGCAAAACTTTTTCTTTACTTTTGGATGGAGTGGAGAGGGATTAGACCCTCAGTTAGGTTTTTATTGCTGTCTGTGCCTTTCTACATGGAAAACCGGTCTTCCTACATGGAGAACAAGCCTCCCTACATAAAGAACCTGCATTCCTACATGGAGAACCTGCCCTTCTACATGGAGAACCTGCCCTTCTACATGGAGAACCTGCCCTTCTACATGGAGAACCGGTCTTCCTACATGGAGAACCTGCCTGTCTACATGGAGAACCTGGCTTCCTACATGGAGAACCTGCCCTTCTACATGGAGAACCTGCCCTTCTACATGGAGAACCTGCCCTTCTACATGGAGAACCTGCCCTTCTACATGGAGAACCTGCCCTTCTACATGGAGAACCGGCCTTCCTACATGGAGAACCTGCCTGTCTACATGGAGAACCTGGCTTCCTACATGGAGAACCTGCCCTTCTACATGGAGAACCTGCCCTTCTACATGGAGAACCTGCCCTTCTACATGGAGAACCTGCCCTTCTACATGGAGAACCGGCCTTCCTACATGGAGAACCTGCCTGTCTACATGGAGAACCTGGCTTCCTACATGGAGAACCGGCCTTGCTACATTGAGAACCGGCCTCCCTACATAAAGAACCTGCCTTCCTACATGGAGAACCGGCCTTCCTACATGGAGAACCGGTCTTCCTACATGGAGAACCGGCCTTCCTACATGGAGAACCTGCCTGTCTACATGGAGAACCTGGCTTCCTACATGGAGAACCGGCCTTCCTACATGGAGAACCGGCCTTCCTACATGGAGAACCGGCCTTCCTACATGGAGAACCGGCCTTCCTACATGGAGAACCGGCCTTCCTACATGGAGAACCGGCCTTCCTACATGGAGAACCGGCCTTCCTACATGGAGAACCGGCCTTCCTACATGGAGAACCGGCCTTCCTACATGGAGAACAGGCCTTCCTACATGGAGAACAGGCCTTCCTACATGGAGAACAGGCCTTCCTACATGGAGAACAGGCCTTCCTACATGGAGAACAGGCCTTCCTACATGGAGAACCTGCCTTCCAAAATGCAGGACTTTCCTTTTCACATAAAATATCCTCACTTCATGGGCAAGATGTGTCTGCAAGGCTTTATGTGCCAGACAGGGCTTGTAGCCTAGAACAGCAGAGAACCTCTAAGAGATACTTCAGCATCTCCTGTCATTGAGACCCGAGAAAAGGAAAGTCCTGGAGAGCTCAAATAATGGCCCAAGCCTCCCCTCATTGGAATGTGGAAGCTTTATTGAAGCCAAGATTATCAGCCTGACCCATAAAATCCCACACAGGAGTCCTCCAAGCAGGAGATGACGAGTTTAGGCTCCCATGATGGAGATCCACTATGACTTTCACCCGGCTACAACCCGACTCATCCCTCCCAACTTTGTCAGACAGGAACAGAGAACTAAACTACATATATCAGGACTGTCTGACCATCTCCTGCTCTACAGGAGGGATATCAGCTCATAGCGCAGTGGTTCTCAACTCCAGTCCTCGGGACCCACCAACAGGCCAGATTTTAAGTATTACCTTGGGGAGATGCAGACTAGAATACTGCAATCACTGAGTAGCAAGTGATATCACCTGAGATGTATTTCAGCTATCTTGCAAACCTGGCCTGTTGGTGGGTCCTAAGGACTGGAGTTGAGAACCACTGTCATAGCGGGACAATCTGGAGGAACGTCTTCCAAGCTGTGTAACTTCCATACTGCCACATCCAAATCTTCCTGTGTACAAAACGAGGGCAGTGATGTGTATAAAAGGAATTATAATATTACAGGAGGACTACAACCTACAGTAAGTGAAGACAATTCCCTGCATACATCAGATCCACAACCAGGTCTTCAAGCACTAGAAACAGAACAAAGCCGGTCATATACAACGTCTGATGAATTTGGCTGAACTTTGAGCCGTGGGAGATCCGATCAGCTCCACCTTATGGGAGATCCGATCAGCTCCACCTTATGTGAATTAGATTGATTTTCCAATCGCAAAATCCAGACAAGTGGTGAAGTCTGATAAATATCGAGCTGTTAATAAAGAGATTCATGGCGGAGCATCTCTGCACTGATCTCCAGACAGAGCCAGGGAACCCGAAGATTACCAATGACCCTATTCTACAACTAAACCAGCCATCCACCAGTTACCTATAACCCACTATCTCCAGATATACTCCCAGTGTGGGGTGTACTCACTATCTCCAGATATACTCCCAGTGTGGGGTGTACTCACTATCTCTGGATATACTCCCAGTGTGGGGTGTACTCACTATCTCCGGATATACTCCCAGTGTGGGGTGTACTCACTATCTCCAGATATACTCCCAGTGTGGGGTGTACTCACTATCTCCGGATATACTCCCAGTGTGGGGTGTACTCACTATCTCTGGATATACTCCCAGTGTGGGGTGTACTCACTATCTCTGGATATACTCCCAGTGTGGGGTGTACTCACTATCTCCGGATATACTCCCAGTGTGGGGTGTACTCACTATCTCCGGATATACTCCCAGTGTGGGGTGTACTCACTATCTCCGGATATACTCCCAGTGTGGGGTGTACTCACTATCTCCGGATATACTCCCAGTGTGGGGTGTACTCACTATCTCCAGATATACTCCCAGTGTGGGGTGTACTCACTATCTCCGGATATACTCCCAGTGTGGGGTGTACTCACTATCTCCGTATATACTCCCAGTGTGGGGTGTACTCACTATCTCCGGATATACTCCCAGTGTGGGGTGTACTCACTATCTCCGGATATACTCCCAGTGTGGGGTGTACTCACTATCTCCGGATATACTCCCAGTGTGGGGTGTACTCACTATCTCCAGATATACTCCCAGTGTGGGGTGTACTCACTATCTCCGGATATACTCCCAGTGTGGGGTGTACTCACTATCTCCAGATATACTCCCAGTGTGGGGTGTACTCACTATCTCCGGATATACTCCCAGTGTGGGGTGTACTCACTATCTCCAGATATACTCCCAGTGTGGGGTGTACTCACTACCTCCAGATATACTCCCAGTGTGGGGTGTACTCACTATCTCCAGATATACTCCCAGTGTGGGGTGTACTCACTATCTCCGGATATACTCCCAGTGTGGGGTGTACTCACTATCTCCAGATATACTCCCAGTGTGGGGTGTACTCACTATCTCCGGATATACTCCCAGTGTGGGGTGTACTCACTATCTCCAGATATACTCCCAGTGTGGGGTGTACTCACTATCTCTGGATATACTCCCAGTGTGGGGTGTACTCACTATCTCCAGATATACTCCCAGTGTGGGGTGTACTCACTATCTCCAGATATACTCCCAGTGTGGGGTGTACTCACTATCTCTGGATATACTCCCAGTGTGGGGTGTACTCACAATCTCCGGATATACTCCCAGTGTGGGGTGTACTCACTATCTCCAGATATACTCCCAGTGTGGGGTGTACTCACTATCTCCGGATATACTCCCAGTGTGGGGTGTACTCACTATCTCCAGATATACTCCCAGTGTGGGGTGTACTCACTATCTCCGGATATACTCCCAGTGTGGGGTGTACTCACTATCTCTGGATATACTCCCAGTGTGGGGTGTACTCACTATCTCCGGATATACTCCCAGTGTGGGGTGTACTCACTATCTCCAGATATACTCCCAGTGTGGGGTGTACTCACTATCTCCGGATATACTCCCAGTGTGGGGTGTACTCACTATCTCCGGATATACTCCCAGTGTGGGGTGTACTCACTATCTCCAGATATACTCCCAGTGTGGGGTGTACTCACTATCTCCGGATATACTCCCAGTGTGGGGTGTACTCACTATCTCCGGATATACTCCCAGTGTGGGGTGTACTCACTATCTCTGGATATACTCCCAGTGTGGGGTGTACTCACTATCTCTGGATATACTCCCAGTGTGGGGTGTACTCACAATCTCCGGATATACTCCCAGTGTGGGGTGTACTCACTATCTCCAGATATACTCCCAGTGTGGGGTGTACTCACTATCTCCGGATATACTCCCAGTGTGGGGTGTACTCACTATCTCCAGATATACTCCCAGTGTGGGGTGTACTCACTATCTCCGGATATACTCCCAGTGTGGGGTGTACTCACTATCTCCGGATATACTCCCAGTGTGGGGTGTACTCACTATCTCCGGATATACTCCCAGTGTGGGGTGTACTCACTATCTCTGGATATACTCCCAGTGTGGGGTGTACTCACTATCTCCGGATATACTCCCAGTGTGGGGTGTACTCACTATCTCCGGATATACTCCCAGTGTGGGGTGTACTCACTATCTCCAGATATACTCCCAGTGTGGGGTGTACTCACTACCTCCAGATATACTCCCAGTGTGGGGTGTACTCACTATCTCCAGATATACTCCCAGTGTGGGGTGTACTCACTATCTCCGGATATACTCCCAGTGTGGGGTGTACTCACTATCTCCAGATATACTCCCAGTGTGGGGTGTACTCACTATCTCTGGATATACTCCCAGTGTGGGGTGTACTCACTATCTCTTGATATACTCCCAGTGTGGGGTGTACTCACTATCTCCGGATATACTCCCAGTGTGGGGTGTACTCACTATCTCCAGATATACTCCCAGTGTGGGGTGTACTCACTATCTCCGGATATACTCCCAGTGTGGGGTGTACTCACTATCTCCGGATATACTCCCAGTGTGGGGTGTACTCACTATCTCCAGATATACTCCCAGTGTGGGGTGTACTCACTATCTCTGGATATACTCCCAGTGTGGGGTGTACTCACTATCTCCGGATATACTCCCAGTGTGGGGTGTACTCACTATCTCCAGATATACTCCCAGTGTGGGGTGTACTCACTATCTCCGGATATACTCCCAGTGTGGGGTGTACTCACTATCTCCAGATATACTCCCAGTGTGGGGTGTACTCACTATCTCCAGATATACTCCCAGTGTGGGGTGTACTCACTATCTCCGGATATACTCCCAGTGTGGGGTGTACTCACTATCTCTGGATATACTCCCAGTGTGGGGTGTACTCACTATCTCCGGATATACTCCCAGTGTGGGGTGTACTCACTATCTCTGGATATACTCCCAGTGTGGGGTGTACTCACTATCTCTGGATATACTCCCAGTGTGGGGTGTACTCACTATCTCTGGATATACTCCCAGTGTGGGGTGTACTCACTATCTCCAGATATACTCCCAGTGTGGGGTGTACTCACTATCTCTGGATATACTCCCAGTGTGGGGTGTACTCACTATCTCTGGATATACTCCCAGTGTGGGGTGTACTCACTATCTCCGGATATACTCCCAGTGTGGGGTGTACTCACTATCTCTGGATATACTCCCAGTGTGGGGTGTACTCACTATCTCCGGATATACTCCCAGTGTGGGGTGTACTCACTATCTCCGGATATACTCCCAGTGTGGGGTGTACTCACTATCTCCAGATATACTCCCAGTGTGGGGTGTACTCACTATCTCCAGATATACTCCCAGTGTGGTGTGTACTCACTATCTCCGGATATACTCCCAGTGTGGGGTGTACTCACTATCTCCGGATATACTCCCAGTGTGGGGTGTACTCACTATCTCCAGATATACTCCCAGTGTGGGGTGTACTCACTATCTCCGGATATACTCCCAGTGTGGGGTGTACTCACTATCTCCAGATATACTCCCAGTGTGGGGTGTACTCACTATCTCCGGATATACTCCCAGTGTGGGGTGTACTCACTATCTCCGGATATACTCCCAGTGTGGGGTGTACTCACTACCTCCAGATATACTCCCAGTGTGGGGTGTACTCACTATCTCCAGATATACTCCCAGTGTGGGGTGTACTCACTATCTCCGGATATACTCCCAGTGTGGGGTGTACTCACTATCTCCGGATATACTCCCAGTGTGGGGTGTACTCACTATCTCCGGATATACTCCCAGTGTGGGGTGTACTCACTATCTCTGGATATACTCCCAGTGTGGGGTGTACTCACTATCTCTGGATATACTCCCAGTGTGGGGTGTACTCACTATCTCCAGATATACTGCCAGTGTGGGGTGTACTCACTATCTCTGGATATACTCCCAGTGTGGGGTGTACTCACTATCTCCGGATATACTCCCAGTGTGGGGTGTACTCACTATCTCCGGATATACTCCCAGTGTGGGGTGTACTCACTATCTCCAGATATACTCCCAGTGTGGGGTGTACTCACTATCTCTGGATATACTCCCAGTGTGGGGTGTACTCACTATCTCCGGATATACTCCCAGTGTGGGGTGTACTCACTATCTCTGGATATACTCCCAGTGTGGGGTGTACTCACTATCTCCAGATATACTCCCAGTGTGGGGTGTACTCACTATCTCCGGATATACTCCCAGTGTGGGGTGTACTCACTATCTCCAGATATACTCCCAGTGTGGGGTGTACTCACTATCTCCGGATATACTCCCAGTGTGGGGTGTACTCACTATCTCCAGATATACTCCCAGTGTGGGGTGTACTCACTATCTCTGGATATACTCCCAGTGTGGGGTGTACTCACTATCTCTGGATATACTCCCAGTGTGGGGTGTACTCACTATCTCCGGATATACTCCCAGTGTGGGGTGTACTCACTATCTCCAGATATACTCCCAGTGTGGGGTGTACTCACTATCTCTGGATATACTCCCAGTGTGGGGTGTACTCACTATCTCCGGATATACTCCCAGTGTGGGGTGTACTCACTATCTCCAGATATACTCCCAGTGTGGGGTGTACTCACTATCTCCGGATATACTCCCAGTGTGGGGTGTACTCACTATCTCCAGATATACTCCCAGTGTGGGGTGTACTCACTATCTCCGGATATACTCCCAGTGTGGGGTGTACTCACTATCTCCGGATATACTCCCAGTGTGGGGTGTACTCACTATCTCCGGATATACTCCCAGTGTGGGGTGTACTCACTATCTCTGGATATACTCCCAGTGTGGGGTGTACTCACTATCTCTGGATATACTCCCAGTGTGGGGTGTACTCACTATCTCCGGATATACTCCCAGTGTGGGGTGTACTCACTATCTCCGGATATACTCCCAGTGTGGGGTGTACTCACTATCTCCGGATATACTCCCAGTGTGGGGTGTACTCACTATCTCCGGATATACTCCCAGTGTGGGGTGTACTCACTATCTCCGGATATACTCCCAGTGTGGGGTGTACTCACTATCTCTGGATATACTCCCAGTGTGGGGTGTACTCACTATCTCTGGATATACTCCCAGTGTGGGGTGTACTCACTATCTCCGGATATACTCCCAGTGTGGGGTGTACTCACTATCTCCAGATATACTCCCAGTGTGGGGTGTACTCACTATCTCCGGATATACTCCCAGTGTGGGGTGTACTCACTATCTCCAGATATACTCCCAGTGTGGGGTGTACTCACTATCTCCAGATATACTCCCAGTGTGGGGTGTACTCACTATCTCTGGATATACTCCCAGTGTGGGGTGTACTCACTATCTCCGGATATACTCCCAGTGTGGGGTGTACTCACTATCTCCGGATATACTCCCAGTGTGGGGTGTACTCACTATCTCCGGATATACTCCCAGTGTGGGGTGTACTCACTATCTCCGGATATACTCCCAGTGTGGGGTGTACTCACTATCTCCAGATATACTCCCAGTGTGGGGTGTACTCACTATCTCCGGATATACTCCCAGTGTGGGGTGTACTCACTATCTCCGGATATACTCCCAGTGTGGGGTGTACTCACTATCTCCAGATATACTCCCAGTGTGGGGTGTACTCACTATCTCCAGATATACTCCCAGTGTGGGGTGTACTCACTATCTCCGGATATACTCCCAGTGTGGGGTGTACTCACTATCTCCAGATATACTCCCAGTGTGGGGTGTACTCACTATCTCTGGATATACTCCCAGTGTGGGGTGTACTCACTATCTCTGGATATACTCCCAGTGTGGGGTGTACTCACTATCTCCAGATATACTCCCAGTGTGGGGTGTACTCACTATCTCTGGATATACTCCCAGTGTGGGGTGTACTCACTATCTCCGGATATACTCCCAGTGTGGGGTGTACTCACTATCTCCGGATATACTCCCAGTGTGGGGTGTACTCACTATCTCCAGATATACTCCCAGTGTGGGGTGTACTCACTATCTCTGGATATACTCCCAGTGTGGGGTGTACTCACTATCTCCGGATATACTCCCAGTGTGGGGTGTACTCACTATCTCTGGATATACTCCCAGTGTGGGGTGTACTCACTATCTCCGGATATACTCCCAGTGTGGGGTGTACTCACTATCTCCGGATATACTCCCAGTGTGGGGTGTACTCACTATCTCCAGATATACTCCCAGTGTGGGGTGTACTCACTATCTCCGGATATACTCCCAGTGTGGGGTGTACTCACTATCTCCAGATATACTCCCAGTGTGGGGTGTACTCACTATCTCCAGATATACTCCCAGTGTGGGGTGTACTCACTATCTCTGGATATACTCCCAGTGTGGGGTGTACTCACTATCTCCGGATATACTCCCAGTGTGGGGTGTACTCACTATCTCCAGATATACTCCCAGTGTGGGGTGTACTCACTATCTCCGGATATACTCCCAGTGTGGGGTGTACTCACTATCTCCGGATATACTCCCAGTGTGGGGTGTACTCACTATCTCCAGATATACTCCCAGTGTGGGGTGTACTCACTATCTCCAGATATACTCCCAGTGTGGGGTGTACTCACTATCTCCGGATATACTCCCAGTGTGGGGTGTACTCACTATCTCCAGATATACTCCCAGTGTGGGGTGTACTCACTATCTCTGGATATACTCCCAGTGTGGGGTGTACTCACTATCTCTGGATATACTCCCAGTGTGGGGTGTACTCACTATCTCCAGATATACTGCCAGTGTGGGGTGTACTCACTATCTCTGGATATACTCCCAGTGTGGGGTGTACTCACTATCTCCGGATATACTCCCAGTGTGGGGTGTACTCACTATCTCCGGATATACTCCCAGTGTGGGGTGTACTCACTATCTCCAGATATACTCCCAGTGTGGGGTGTACTCACTATCTCTGGATATACTCCCAGTGTGGGGTGTACTCACTATCTCTGGATATACTCCCAGTGTGGGGTGTACTCACTATCTCCGGATATACTCCCAGTGTGGGGTGTACTCACTATCTCTGGATATACTCCCAGTGTGGGGTGTACTCACTATCTCCAGATATACTCCCAGTGTGGGGTGTACTCACTATCTCCGGATATACTCCCAGTGTGGGGTGTACTCACTATCTCCAGATATACTCCCAGTGTGGGGTGTACTCACTATCTCCGGATATACTCCCAGTGTGGGGTGTACTCACTATCTCCAGATATACTCCCAGTGTGGGGTGTACTCACTATCTCCGGATATACTCCCAGTGTGGGGTGTACTCACTATCTCCTGGATATACTCCCAGTGTGGGGTGTACTCACTATCTCCGGATATACTCCCAGTGTGGGGTGTACTCACTATCTCCAGATATACTCCCAGTGTGGGGTGTACTCACTATCTCCGGATATACTCCCAGTGTGGGGTGTACTCACTATCTCCGGATATACTCCCAGTGTGGGGTGTACTCACTATCTCCAGATATACTCCCAGTGTGGGGTGTACTCACTATCTCCGGATATACTCCCAGTGTGGGGTGTACTCACTATCTCCGGATATACTCCCAGTGTGGGGTGTACTCACTATCTCTGGATATACTCCCAGTGTGGGGTGTACTCACTATCTCCGGATATACTCCCAGTGTGGGGTGTACTCACTATCTCCGGATATACTCCCAGTGTGGGGTGTACTCACTATCTCCGGATATACTCCCAGTGTGGGGTGTACTCACTATCTCCGGATATACTCCCAGTGTGGGGTGTACTCACTATCTCCAGATATACTCCCAGTGTGGGGTGTACTCACTATCTCCCAGATATACTCCCAGTGTGGGGTGTACTCACTATCTCCAGATATACTCCCAGTGTGGGGTGTACTCACTATCTCCAGATATACTCCCAGTGTGGGGTGTACTCACTATCTCCGGATATACTCCCAGTGTGGGGTGTACTCACTATCTCCAGATATACTCCCAGTGTGGGGTGTACTCACTATCTCCGGATATACTCCCAGTGTGGGGTGTACTCACTATCTCCAGATATACTCCCAGTGTGGGGTGTACTCACTATCTCTGGATATACTCCCAGTGTGGGGTGTACTCACTATCTCCAGATATACTCCCAGTGTGGGGTGTACTCACTATCTCTGGATATACTCCCAGTGTGGGGTGTACTCACTATCTCCAGATATACTCCCAGTGTGGGGTGTACTCACTATCTCCGGATATACTCCCAGTGTGGGGTGTACTCACTATCTCCAGATATACTCCCAGTGTGGGGTGTACTCACTATCTCCTGATATACTCCCAGTGTGGGGTGTACTCACTATCTCCAGATATACTCCCAGTGTGGGGTGTACTCACTATCTGGATATACTCCCAGTGTG
>JBBDGP010003579.1:0-107745 GCA_037952835.1 Lithobates septentrionalis
GGGGGAAATGGGGAAAGGGATGGGGGGAAGGCCAGAGGAGAGGGACAGCAGAGGAAGAGGGAAAGGAATGAGAAGGGTAGGGATGGAGAAATACGGAAGAGAAGGGAGGGGGTGGGAAAGGGTAGGGATTTGAGGATGAGAAGGAATGGGGATAAGGGACATCTGCAGATCCGGACATTGTGAACAGCATTGTACCAACAGATGGAGACACTGAGCACTGTCACATCTCTCCTCTCTGGCCCCATCTGTCCTACGTGGGTCAGCATTGCTCCATAGTGCACCCTAGCCTGTGCAGGGACCCCAGATTAGTCCTGCATTAGTCAGCATTACTCCACAGCATCCTCTGGCCTGTGTGGGCCAGCATTGCTCTATAGCACCCCAAGCCTGTGTGGGGACCCCAGAACTGTTCAGAATTGGCTGGCATTGCTTCATAGTGCTCCTCAGCCTGTGTAGGGACCACAGATGTGTCCTGCATATGTCAGCATTGTTCTACAGCTCCTGCTGGCCTGTGTGGGGACCCCAGGATTGTCCAGCATGGGTCAGCATTGCTCTATAGCACCCCTGGTCTATGTGGGGACCCCAGAACTCTCCAGCATGGGTCAGCATAGCTCTATAGCACCCCCTATGTGGGGACCCCAGAACTGTCCAGCATTGCTCTATAGCACCCCCTATGTGGGGACCCCAGAACTGTCCAGCATTGCTCTATAGCACCCCTATGTGGGGACCCCAGAACTGTCCAGCATTGCTCTATAGCACCCCCTATGCGGGGACCCCAGAACTGTCCAGCATTGCTCTATAGCACCCCTATGTGGGGACCCCAGAACTGTCCAGCATTGCTCTATAGCACCCCCTATGTGGGGACCCCAGAACAGTCCAGCATTGCTCTATAGCACCCCCTATGTGGGGACCCCAGAACAGTCCAGCATTGCTCTATAGCACCCCCTATGTGAGAACCCCAAAACTGCCTAGCATTGCTCTATAGCACCCCCTATGTGGGGACCCCAGAACAGTCCAGCATTGCTTTATAGCACCCCCTATGTGGGGACCCCAGAACTGTCCAGCATTGCCCTATAGCACCCCCTATGTGGGGACCCCAGAACAGTTCAGCATTGCTCTATAGCACCCCCTATGTGGGGACCCCAGAACTGTCCAGCATTGCTCTATAGCACCCCTATGTGGGGACCCCAGAACTGTCCAGCATTGCTCTATAGCACCCCCTATGCGGGGACCCCAGAACTGTCCAGCATTGCTCTATAGCACCCCCTATGCGGGGACCCCAGAACTGTCCAGCATTGCTCTATAGCACCCCTATGTGGGGACCCCAGAACAGTCCAGCATTGCTCTATAGCACCCCCTATGCGGGGACCCCAGAACTGTCCAGCATTGCTCTATAGCACCCCTATGTGGGGACCCCAGAACTGTCCAGCATTGCTCTATAGCACCCCCTATGTGGGGACCCCAGAACTGTCCAGCATTGCTCTATAGCACCCCTATGGGGGGACCCCAGAACTGTCCAGCATTGCTCTATAGCAGTCCCTATGCGGGGACCCCAGAACTGTCCAGCATTGCTCTATAGCACCCCTATGTGGGGACCCCAGAACTGTCCAGCATTGCTCTATAGCACCCCCTATGTGGGGACCCCAGAACAGTCCAGCATTGCTCTATAGCACCCCCTATGTGGGGACCCCAGAACAGTCCAGCATTGCTCTATAGCACCCCCTGTGTGGGGACCCCAGAACAGTTCAGCATTGCTCTATAGCACCCCCTATGTGGGGACCCCAGAACAGTCCAGCATTGCTCTATAGCATCCCCTATGTGAGAACCCCAAAACTGCCTAGCATTGCTCTATAGCACCCCCTATGTGGGGACCCCAGAACAGTCCAGCATTGCTTTATAGCACCCCCTATGTGGGGACCCCAGAACTGTCCAGCATTGCCCTATAGCACCCCCTATGTGGGGACCCCAGAACAGTTCAGCATTGCTCTATAGCACCCCCTATGTGGGAACCCCAGAACAGTCCAGCATTGCTCTATAGCACCCCCTATGTGGGGACCCCAGAACAGTCCAGCATTGCTCTATAGCACCCCCTATGTGGGGACCCCAGAACAGTCCAGCATTGCTCTATAGCACCCCCTATGTGGGGACCCCAGAACAGTCCAGCATTGCTCTATAGCACCCCCTATGTGGGGACCCCAGAACAGTCCAGCATTGCTCTATAGCACCCCCTATGTGGGGACCCCAGAACTGTCCAGCATTGCTCTATAGCACCCCTATGGGGGGACCCCAGAACTGTACAGCATTGCTCTATAGCAGTCCCTATGCGGGGACCCCAGAACTGTCCAGCATTGCTCTATAGCACCCCTATGTGGGGACCCCAGAACTGTCCAGCATTGCTCTATAGCACCCCCTATGTGGGGACCCCATAACAGTCCAGCATTGCTCTATAGCACCCCCTGTGTGGGGACCCCAGAACAGTTCAGCATTGCTCTATAGCACCCCCTATGTGGGGACCCCAGAACTGTCCAGCATTGCCCTATAGCACCCCCTATGTGGGGACCCCAGAACTGTCCAGCATTGCCCTATAGCACCCCCTATGTGGGGACCCCAGAACAGTTCAGCATTGCTCTATAGCACCCCCTATGTGGGAACCCCAGAACAGTCCAGCATTGCTCTATAGCACCCCCTATGTGGGGACCCCAGAACAGTCCAGCATTGCTCTATAGCACCCCCTATGTGGGGACCCCAGAACAGTCCAGCATTGCTCTATAGCACCCCCTATGTGGGGACCCCAGAACAGTCCAGCATTGCTCTATAGCACCCCCTATGTGAGAACCCCAAAACTGCCTAGCATTGCTCTATAGCACCCCCTATGTGGGGACCCCAGAACAGTCCAGCATTGCTTTATAGCACCCCCTATGTGGGGACCCCAGAACTGTCCAGCATTGCCCTATAGCACCCCCTATGTGGGGACCCCAGAACAGTCCAGCATTGCTCTATAGCACCCCCTATGTGGGGACCCCAGAACAGTCCAGCATTGCTCTATAGCACCCCCTATGTGGGGACCCCAGAACAGTCCAGCATTGCTCTATAGCACCCCCTATGTGGGGACCCCAGAACAGTCCAGCATTGCTCTATAGCACCCCCTATGTGGGGACCCCAGAACTGTCCAGCATTGCTCTATAGCACCCCTATGGGGGGACCCCAGAACTGTCCAGCATTGCTCTATAGCAGTCCCTATGCGGGGACCCCAGAACTGTCCAGCATTGCTCTATAGCACCCCTATGTGGGGACCCCAGAACTGTCCAGCATTGCTCTATAGCACCCCCTATGTGGGGACCCCAGAACAGTCCAGCATTGCTCTATAGCACCCCCTATGTGGGGACCCCAGAACAGTCCAGCATTGCTCTATAGCACCCCCTGTGTGGGGACCCCAGAACAGTTCAGCATTGCTCTATAGCACCCCCTATGTGGGGACCCCAGAACAGTCCAGCATTGCTCTATAGCACCCCCTATGTGAGAACCCCAAAACTGCCTAGCATTGCTCTATAGCACCCCCTATGTGGGGACCCCAGAACAGTCCAGCATTGCTTTATAGCACCCCCTATGTGGGGACCCAAGAACTGTCCAGCATTGCCCTATAGCACCCCCTATGTGGGGACCCCAGAACAGTCCAGCATTGCTCTATAGCACCCCCTATGTGAGAACCCCAAAACTGCCTAGCATTGCTCTATAGCACCCCCTATGTGGGGACCCCAGAACTGTCCAGCATTGCCCTATAGCACCCCCTATGTGGGGACCCCAGAACTGTCCAGCATTGCCCTATAGCACCCCCTATGTGGGGACCCCAGAACAGTTCAGCATTGCTCTATAGCACCCCCTATGCGGGGACCCCAGAACAGTCCAGCATTGCTCTATAGCACCCCCTATGTGGGGACCCCAGAACAGTCCAGCATTGCTCTATAGCACCCCCTATGTGGGGACCCCAGAACAGTCCAGCATTGCTCTATAGCACCCCCTATGTGGGGACCCCAGAACAGTCCAGCATTGCTCTATAGCACCCCCTATGTGAGAACCCCAAAACTGCCTAGCATTGCTCTATAGCACCCCCTATGTGGGGACCCCAGAACAGTCCAGCATTGCTCTATAGCACCCCCTATGTGGGGACCCCAGAACTGTCCAGCATTGCCCTATAGCACCCCCTATGTGGGGACCCCAGAACAGTCCAGCATTGCTCTATAGCACCCCCTATGTGGGGACCCCAGAACAGTCCAGCATTGCTCTATAGCACCCCCTATGTGGGGACCCCAGAACAGTCCAGCATTGCTCTATAGCACCCCCTATGTGGGGACCCCAGAACAGTCCAGCATTGCTCTATAGCACCCCCTATGTGGGGACCCCAGACGTTCTGCAGATGATGATATAATGGGAAGACTCCAATTTTTATGGTTTTCTTCAGTTGGAATTCTCTGGATTATCTCAGAGTCGGGCGGATTCATTAATAATATAATTGGCTCCGTCTGTCATGGCGACGACTCTGCGCCCCCCCCCACCCCGGCCAAGAAGGAGTTAAGAGACTGAATCCTCTCTGTCAGCACCCCCCATCCCCACCCCCCCAACATCACAGAGCATTACCTGTGGAAGACGGATGGCTGATTTGTGGGGAATCTGGAAACCTGAGAACCAATGAGACATGAGCCAAAAAATGCGCTCCGTGTCCCCACCGCAACCCCGAGAATCCCCCCCCCCCCCCCCGGGGAGAGAGCTGAGGGGGAGGGGATCACTGTGTGATCCAAGAGCTGACAATCTATCCAGAGTGTATTATAGAGCTGTGCCCCCAGAGCTGACAATCTATCCAGAGTGTATTATAGAGCTGTGTCCCCAGAGCTGACAATCTATCCAGAGTGTATTATAGAGCTGTGCCCCCAGAGCTGACAATCTATCCAGAGTGTATTATAGAGCTGTGCCCCCAGAGCTGACAATCTATCCAGAGTGTATTATAGAGCTGTGCCCCCAGAGCTGACAATCTATCCAGAGTGTATTATAGATCTCTGACCCCCTGAGCTGACAATCTATCCAGAGTGTATTATAGAGCTGTGCCCCCAGAGCTGACAATCTATCCAGAGTGTATTATAGAGCTGTGTCCCCAGAGCTGACAATCTATCCAGAGTGTATTATAGAGCTGTGCCCCCAGAGCTGACAATCTATCCAGAGTGTATTATAGAGCTGTGCCCCCAGAGCTGACAATCTATCCAGAGTGTATTATAGAGCTGTGCCCCCAGAGCTGACAATCTATCCAGAGTGTATTATAGATCTCTGACCCCCTGAGCTGACAATCTATCCAGAGTGTATTATAAAGCTGTGCCCCCAGAGCTGACAATCTATCCAGAGTGTATTATAGATCTCTGACCCCCTGAGCTGACAATCTATCCAGAGTGTATTATAGAGCTGTGCCCCCAGAGCTGACAATCTATCCAGAGTGTATTATAGAGCTGTGCCCCCAGAGCTGACAATCTATCCAGAGTGTATTATAGAGCTGTGCCCCCAGAGCTGACAATCTATCCAGAGTGTATTATAGATCTCTGACCCCCAGAGCTGACAATCTATCCAGAGTGTATTATAGATCTCTGACCCCCAGAGCTGACAATCTATCCAGAGTGTATTATAGAGCTGTGACCCCCAGAGCTGACAATCTATCCAGAGTGTATTATAGAGCTGTGACCCCCAGAGCTGACAATCTATCCAGAGTGTATTATAGAGCTGTGCCCCCAGAGCTGACAATCTATCCAGAGTGTATTATAGAGCTGTGCCCCCAGAGCTGACAATCTATCCAGAGTGTATTATAGAGCTGTGCCCCCAGAGCTGACAATCTATCCAGAGTGTATTATAGATCTCTGACCCCCAGAGCTGACAATCTATCCATAGTGTATCATAGAGCTGTGACCCCCAGAGCTGACAATCTATCCAGAGTGTATTATAGAGCTGTGACCCCCTGAGCTGACAATCTATCCAGAGTGTATTATAGATCTCTGACCCCCAGAGCTGACAATCTATCCAGAGTGTATTATAGATCTCTGACCCCCTGAGCTGACAATCTATCCAGAGTGTATCATAGAGCTGTGCCCCCAGAGCTGACAATCTATCCAGAGTGTATTATAGAGCTGTGCCCCCAGAGCTGACAATCTATCCAGAGTGTATTATAGAGCTGTGCCCCCAGAGCTGACAATCTATCCAGAGTGTATTATAGATCTCTGACCCCCTGAGCTGACAATCTATCCAGAGTGTATTATAGATCTCTGACCCCCTGAGCTGACAATCTATCCAGAGTGTATTATAGATCTCTGACCCCCAGAGCTGACAATCTATCCAGAGTGTATTATAGAGCTGTGACCCCAGAGCTGACAATCTATCCAGAGTGTATTATAGAGCTGTGCCCCCAGAGCTGACAATCTATCCAGAGTGTATTATAGAGCTGTGCCCCCAGAGCTGACAATCTATCCAGAGTGTATTATAGATCTCTGACCCCCAGAGCTGACAATCTATCCAGAGTGTATTATAGATCTCTGACCCCCAGAGCTGACAATCTATCCAGAGTGTATTATAGAGCTGTGACCCCCAGAGCTGACAATCTATCCAGAGTGTATTATAGAGCTGTGACCCCCAGAGCTGACAATCTATCCAGAGTGTATTATAGAGCTGTGCCCCCAGAGCTGACAATCTATCCAGAGTGTATTATAGAGCTGTGCCCCCAGAGCTGACAATCTATCCAGAGTGTATTATAGAGCTGTGCCCCCAGAGCTGACAATCTATCCAGAGTGTATTATAGATCTCTGACCCCCAGAGCTGACAATCTATCCAGAGTGTATCATAGAGCTGTGACCCCCAGAGCTGACAATCTATCCAGAGTGTATTATAGAGCTGTGACCCCCTGAGCTGACAATCTATCCAGAGTGTATTATAGATCTCTGACCCCCAGAGCTGACAATCTATCCAGAGTGTATTATAGATCTCTGACCCCCTGAGCTGACAATCTATCCAGAGTGTATTATAGATCTCTGACCCCCAGAGCTGACAATCTATCCAGAGTGTATTATAGAGCTGT
Source organism: Lithobates septentrionalis (assembly GCA_037952835.1). Classification (NCBI taxonomy): domain Eukaryota; kingdom Metazoa; phylum Chordata; class Amphibia; order Anura; family Ranidae; genus Lithobates; species Lithobates septentrionalis. The sequence continues at coordinate 7,100 of JBBDGP010003579.1, forward strand.
GACCCCAGAGCTGACAATCTATCCAGAGTGTATTATAGAGCTGTGCCCCCAGAGCTGACAATCTATCCAGAGTGTATTATAGAGCTGTGCCCCCAGAGCTGACAATCTATCCAGAGTGTATTATAGATCTCTGACCCCCAGAGCTGACAATCTATCCAGAGTGTATTATAGATCTCTGACCCCCAGAGCTGACAATCTATCCAGAGTGTATTATAGAGCTGTGACCCCCAGAGCTGACAATCTATCCAGAGTGTATTATAGAGCTGTGACCCCCAGAGCTGACAATCTATCCAGAGTGTATTATAGAGCTGTGCCCCCAGAGCTGACAATCTATCCAGAGTGTATTATAGAGCTGTGCCCCCAGAGCTGACAATCTATCCAGAGTGTATTATAGAGCTGTGCCCCCAGAGCTGACAATCTATCCAGAGTGTATTATAGATCTCTGACCCCCAGAGCTGACAATCTATCCAGAGTGTATCATAGAGCTGTGACCCCCAGAGCTGACAATCTATCCAGAGTGTATTATAGAGCTGTGACCCCCTGAGCTGACAATCTATCCAGAGTGTATTATAGATCTCTGACCCCCAGAGCTGACAATCTATCCAGAGTGTATTATAGATCTCTGACCCCCTGAGCTGACAATCTATCCAGAGTGTATTATAGATCTCTGACCCCCTGAGCTGACAATCTATCCAGAGTGTATTATAGAGCTGTGCCCCCAGAGCTGACAATCTATCCAGAGTGTATTATAGAGCTGTGCCCCCTGAGCTGACAATCTATCCAGAGTGTATTATAGAGCTGTGCCCCCAGAGCTGACAATCTATCCAGAGTGTATCATAGAGCTGTGACCCCCAGAGCTGACAATCTATCCAGAGTGTATTATAGAGCTGTGCCCCCAGAGCTGACAATCTATCCAGAGTGTATTATAGAGCTGTGCCCCCAGAGCTGACAATCTATCCAGAGTGTATTATAGATCTGTGACCCCCTGAGCTGACAATCTATCCAGAGTGTATTATAGAGCTGTGACCCCCAGAGCTGACAATCTATCCAGAGTGTATTATAGATCTGTGACCCCCTGAGCTGACAATCTATCCAGAGTGTATTATAGAGCTGTGACCCCCAGAGCTGACAATCTATCCAGAGTGTATTATAGATCTCTGACCCCCTGAGCTGACAATCTATCCAGAGTGTATCATAGAGCTGTGACCCCAGAGCTGACAATCTATCCAGAGTGTATTATAGAGCTGTGCCCCCAGAGCTGACAATCTATCCAGAGTGTATTATAGAGCTGTGACCCCTGAGCTGACAATCTATCCAGAGTGTATTATAGAGCTGTGACCCCCAGAGCTGACAATCTATCCAGAGTGTATTATAGATCTCTGACCCCCAGAGCTGACAATCTATCCAGAGTGTATTATAGATCTCTGACCCCCAGAGCTGACAATCTATCCAGAGTGTATTATAGATCTCTGACCCCCTGAGATGACAATCTATCCAGAGTGTATTATAGATCTCTGACCCCCTGAGCTGACAATCTATCCAGAGTGTATTATAGATCTGTGACCCCCTGAGCTGACAATCTATCCAGAGTGTATTATAGAGCTGTGCCCCCAGAGCTGACAATCTATCCAGAGTGTATTATAGAGCTGTGCCCCCAGAGCTGACAATCTATCCAGAGTGTATTATAGAGCTGTGCCCCCAGAGCTGACAATCTATCCAGAGTGTATTATAGATCTCTGACCCCCAGAGCTGACAATCTATCCAGAGTGTATTATAGAGCTGTGCCCCCAGAGCTGACAATCTATCCAGAGTGTATCATAGAGCTGTGACCCCAGAGCTGACAATCTATCCAGAGTGTATTATAGAGCTGTGCCCCCAGAGCTGACAATCTATCCAGAGTGTATTATAGATCTCTGACCCCCTGAGCTGACAATCTATCCAGAGTGTATTATAGAGCTGTGCCCCCAGAGCTGACAATCTATCCAGAGTGTATTATAGAGCTGTGCCCCCAGAGCTGACAATCTATCCAGAGTGTATTATAGAGCTGTGCCCCCAGAGCTGACAATCTATCCAGAGTGTATTATAGATCTCTGACCCCCTGAGCTGACAATCTATCCAGAGTGTATTATAGATCTCTGACCCCCAGAGCTGACAATCTATCCAGAGTGTATTATAGAGCTGTGCCCCCAGAGCTGACAATCTATCCAGAGTGTATTATAGAGCTGTGACCCCCAGAGCTGACAATCTATCCAGAGTGTATTATAGAGCTGTGCCCCCAGAGCTGACAATCTATCCAGAGTGTATTATAGAGCTGTGCCCCCAGAGCTGACAATCTATCCAGAGTGTATTATAGAGCTGTGCCCCCAGAGCTGACAATCTATCCAGAGTGTATTATAGAGCTGTGACCCCAGAGCTGACAATCTATCCAGAGTGTATTATAGAGCTGTGCCCCCAGAGCTGACAATCTATCCAGAGTGTATTATAGAGCTGTGCCCCCAGAGCTGACAATCTATCCAGAGTGTATTATAGATCTCTGACCCCCAGAGCTGACAATCTATCCAGAGTGTATCATAGAGCTGTGACCCCCAGAGCTGACAATCTATCCAGAGTGTATTATAGAGCTGTGACCCCCTGAGCTGACAATCTATCCAGAGTGTATTATAGATCTCTGACCCCCAGAGCTGACAATCTATCCAGAGTGTATCATAGAGCTGTGACCCCCAGAGCTGACAATCTATCCAGAGTGTATTATAGATCTCTGACCCCCTGAGCTGACAATCTATCCAGAGTGTATTATAGAGCTGTGCCCCCAGAGCTGACAATCTATCCAGAGTGTATTATAGAGCTGTGACCCCCAGAGCTGACAATCTATCCAGAGTGTATCATAGAGCTGTGACCCCCAGAGCTGACAATCTATCCAGAGTGTATTATAGATCTCTGACCCCCTGAGCTGACAATCTATCCAGAGTGTATTATAGAGCTGTGACCCCAGAGCTGACACTCTATCCAGAGTGTATTATAGAGCTGTGCCCCCAGAGCTGACAATCTATCCAGAGTGTATTATAGATCTCTGACCCCCTGAGCTGACAATCTATCCAGAGTGTATTATAGATCTGTGCCCCCAGAGCTGACAATCTATCCAGAGTGTATTATAGAGCTGTGACCCCCAGAGCTGACAATCTATCCAGAGTGTATCATAGAGCTGTGCCCCCAGAGCTGACAATCTATCCAGAGTGTATTATAGATCTCTGACCCCCTGAGCTGACAATCTATCCAGAGTGTATTATAGAGCTGTGCCCCCAGAGCTGACAATCTATCCAGAGTGTATTATAGAGCTGTGCCCCCAGAGCTGACAATCTATCCAGAGTGTATTATAGAGCTGTGCCCCCCAGAGCTGACAATCTATCCAGAGTGTATTATAGAGCTGTGCCCCCAGAGCTGACAATCTATCCAGAGTGTATTATAGATCTCTGACCCCCTGAGCTGACAATCTATCCAGAGTGTATCATAGAGCTGTGACCCCAGAGCTGACAATCTATCCAGAGTGTATTATAGAGCTGTGCCCCCAGAGCTGACAATCTATCCAGAGTGTATTATAGAGCTGTGCCCCCAGAGCTGACAATCTATCCAGAGTGTATTATAGATCTCTGACCCCCTGAGCTGACAATCTATCCAGAGTGTATTATAGAGCTGTGCCCCCAGAGCTGACAATCTATCCAGAGTGTATTATAGAGCTGTGACCCCCTGAGCTGACAATCTATCCAGAGTGTATTATAGATCTCTGACCCCCAGAGCTGACAATCTATCCAGAGTGTATCATAGAGCTGTGACCCCCAGAGCTGACAATCTATCCAGAGTGTATTATAGAGCTGTGACCCCCTGAGCTGACAATCTATCCAGAGTGTATTATAGATCTCTGACCCCCAGAGCTGACAATCTATCCAGAGTGTATCATAGAGCTGTGACCCCCAGAGCTGACAATCTATCCAGAGTGTATTATAGATCTCTGACCCCCTGAGCTGACAATCTATCCAGAGTGTATTATAGAGCTGTGCCCCCAGAGCTGACAATCTATCCAGAGTGTATTATAGATCTCTGACCCCCTGAGCTGACAATCTATCCAGAGTGTATTATAGAGCTGTGACCCCCAGAGCTGACAATCTATCCAGAGTGTATCATAGAGCTGTGACCCCAGAGCTGACAATCTATCCAGAGTGTATTATAGAGCTGTGCCCCCAGAGCTGACAATCTATCCAGAGTGTATCATAGAGCTGTGCCCCCAGAGCTGACAATCTATCCAGAGTGTATTATAGATCTCTGACCCCCTGAGCTGACAATCTATCCAGAGTGTATTATAGAGCTGTGCCCCCAGAGCTGACAATCTATCCAGAGTGTATTATAGAGCTGTGACCCCCAGAGCTGACAATCTATCCAGAGTGTATCATAGAGCTGTGATCCCCAGAGCTGACAATCTATCCAGAGTGTATTATAGAGCTGTGCCCCCAGAGCTGACAATCTATCCAGAGTGTATTATAGATCTCTGACCCCCTGAGCTGACAATCTATCCAGAGTGTATTATAGAGCTGTGCCCCCAGAGCTGACAATCTATCCAGAGTGTATTATAGAGCTGTGCCCCCAGAGCTGACAATCTATCCAGAGTGTATTATAGAGCTGTGCCCCCAGAGCTGACAATCTATCCAGAGTGTATTATAGAGCTGTGCCCCCAGAGCTGACAATCTATCCAGAGTGTATTATAGATCTCTGACCCCCTGAGCTGACAATCTATCCAGAGTGTATCATAGAGCTGTGACCCCAGAGCTGACAATCTATCCAGAGTGTATTATAGAGCTGTGCCCCCAGAGCTGACAATCTATCCAGAGTGTATTATAGAGCTGTGACCCCTGAGCTGACAATCTATCCAGAGTGTATTATAGAGCTGTGACCCCCTGAGCTGACAATCTATCCAGAGTGTATTATAGAGCTGTGCCCCCAGAGCTGACAATCTATCCAGAGTGTATTATAGAGCTGTGCCCCCAGAGCTGACAATCTATCCAGAGTGTATTATAGATCTCTGACCCCCTGAGCTGACAATCTATCCAGAGTGTATTATAGAGCTGTGCCCCCAGAGCTGACAATCTATCCAGAGTGTATTATAGAGCTGTGCCCCCAGAGCTGACAATCTATCCAGAGTGTATTATAGAGCTGTGACCCCCTGAGCTGACAATCTATCCAGAGTGTATTATAGATCTCTGACCCCCAGAGCTGACAATCTATCCAGAGTGTATCATAGAGCTGTGACCCCCAGAGCTGACAATCTATCCAGAGTGTATTATAGAGCTGTGACCCCCTGAGCTGACAATCTATCCAGAGTGTATCATAGAGCTGTGACCCCCAGAGCTGACAATCTATCCAGAGTGTATTATAGATCTCTGACCCCCTGAGCTGACAATCTATCCAGAGTGTATTATAGAGCTGTGACCCCAGAGCTGACAATCTATCCAGAGTGTATTATAGATCTCTGACCCCCTGAGCTGACAATCTATCCAGAGTGTATTATAGAGCTGTGACCCCAGAGCTGACAATCTATCCAGAGTGTATTATAGAGCTGTGCCCCCAGAGCTGACAATCTATCCAGAGTGTATTATAGATCTCTGACCCCCTGAGCTGACAATCTATCCAGAGTGTATTATAGATCTGTGCCCCCAGAGCTGACAATCTATCCAGAGTGTATTATAGAGCTGTGACCCCCAGAGCTGACAATCTATCCAGAGTGCATCATAGAGCTGTGCCCCCAGAGCTGACAATCTATCCAGAGTGTATCATAGAGCTGTGCCCCCAGAGCTGACAATCTATCCAGAGTGTATTATAGATCTCTGACCCCCTGAGCTGACAATCTATCCAGAGTGTATTATAGAGCTGTGCCCCCAGAGCTGACAATCTATCCAGAGTGTATTATAGATCTGTGCCCCCTGAGCTGACAATCTATCCAGAGTGTATTATAGAGCTGTGACCCCCAGAGCTGACAATCTATCCAGAGTGTATCATAGATCTGTGCCCCCAGAGCTGACAATCTATCCAGAGTGTATTATAGATCTCTGACCCCCTGAGCTGACAATCTATCCAGAGTGTATTATAGATCTCTGACCCCCTGAGCTGACAATCTATCCAGAGTGTATTATAGAGCTGTGCCCCCAGAGCTGACAATCTATCCAGAGTGTATTATAGAGCTGTGCCCCCAGAGCTGACAATCTATCCAGAGTGTATTATAGATCTCTGACCCCCTGAGCTGACAATCTATCCAGAGTGTATTATAGAGCTGTGCCCCCAGAGCTGACAATCTATCCAGAGTGTATTATAGAGCTGTGCCCCCAGAGCTGACAATCTATCCAGAGTGTATTATAGAGCTGTGCCCCCAGAGCTGACAATCTATCCAGAGTGTATTATAGATCTCTGACCCCCTGAGCTGACAATCTATCCAGAGTGTATTATAGAGCTGTGACCCCCAGAGCTGACAATCTATCCAGAGTGTATTATAGAGCTGTGACCCCTGAGCTGACAATCTATCCAGAGTGTATTATAGATCTGTGACCCCCAGAGCTGACAATCTATCCAGAGTGTATCATAGAGCTGTGACCCCCAGAGCTGACAATCTATCCAGAGTGTATTATAGAGCTGTGACCCCTGAGCTGACAATCTATCCAGAGTGTATTATAGAGCTGTGACCCCCAGAGCTGACAATCTATCCAGAGTGTATTATAGAGCTGTGACCCCCAGAGCTGACAATCTATCCAGAGTGTATTATAGAGCTGTGACCCCCAGAGCTGACAATCTATCCAGAGTGTATTATAGATCTCTGACCCCCTGAGCTGACAATCTATCCAGAGTGTATTATAGATCTCTGACCCCCAGAGCTGACAATCTATCCAGAGTGTATCATAGAGCTGTGACCCCCAGAGCTGACAATCTATCCAGAGTGTATTATAGATCTCTGACCCCCTGAGCTGACAATCTATCCAGAGTGTATTATAGAGCTGTGCCCCCAGAGCTGACAATCTATCCAGAGTGTATTATAGAGCTGTGCCCCCAGAGCTGACATTCTATCCAGAGTGTATTATAGATCTCTGACCCCCTGAGCTGACAATCTATCCAGAGTGTATTATAGAGCTGTGCCCCCAGAGCTGACAATCTATCCAGAGTGTATTATAGATCTGTGCCCCCAGAGCTGACAATCTATCCAGAGTGTATTATAGAGCTGTGACCCCCAGAGCTGACAATCTATCCAGAGTGTATTATAGATCTCTGACCCCCTGAGCTGACAATCTATCCAGAGTGTATTATAGAGCTGTGCCCCCAGAGCTGACAATCTATCCAGAGTGTATTATAGATCTCTGACCCCCTGAGCTGACAATCTATCCAGAGTGTATTATAGAGCTGTGCCCCCAGAGCTGACAATCTATCCAGAGTGTATTATAGATCTGTGCCCCCAGAGCTGACAATCTATCCAGAGTGTATTATAGAGCTGTGACCCCCAGAGCTGACAATCTATCCAGAGTGTATCATAGAGCTGTGACCCCAGAGCTGACAATCTATCCAGAGTGTATTATAGATCTCTGACCCCCTGAGCTGACAATCTATCCAGAGTGTATTATAGAGCTGTGCCCCCAGAGCTGACAATCTATCCAGAGTGTATTATAGAGCTGTGACCCCCAGAGCTGACAATCTATCCAGAGTGTATCATAGAGCTGTGCCCCCAGAGCTGACAATCTATCCAGAGTGTATTATAGATCTCTGACCCCCTGAGCTGACAATCTATCCAGAGTGTATTATAGAGCTGTGCCCCCAGAGCTGACAATCTATCCAGAGTGTATTATAGAGCTGTGACCCCAGAGCTGACAATCTATCCAGAGTGTATCATAGAGCTGTGCCCCCAGAGCTGACAATCTATCCAGAGTGTATTATAGATCTGTGCCCCCAGAGCTAACAATCTATCCAGAGTGTATTATAGATCTGTGCCCCCTGAGCTGACAATCTATCCAGAGTGTATTATAGAGCTGTGACCCCCAGAGCTGACAATCTATCCAGAGTGTATCATAGAGCTGTGACCCCCAGAGCTGACAATCTATCCAGAGTGTATTATAGATCTCTGACCCCCTGAGCTGACAATCTATCCAGAGTGTATTATAGATCTCTGACCCCCTGAGCTGACAATCTATCCAGAGTGTATTATAGAGCTGTGCCCCCAGAGCTGACAATCTATCCAGAGTGTATTATAGAGCTGTGCCCCCAGAGCTGACAATCTATCCAGAGTGTATTATAGAGCTGTGCCCCCAGAGCTGACATTCTATCCAGAGTGTATTATAGATCTCTGACCCCCTGAGCTGACAATCTATCCAGAGTGTATTATAGAGCTGTGACCCCAGAGCTGACAATCTATCCAGAGTGTATTATAGATCTCTGACCCCCTGAGCTGACAATCTATCCAGAGTGTATTATAGATCTCTGACCCCCAGAGCTGACAATCTATCCAGAGTGTATCATAGAGCTGTGACCCCCAGAGCTGACAATCTATCCAGAGTGTATTATAGATCTCTGACCCCCTGAGCTGACAATCTATCCAGAGTGTATTATAGATCTCTGACCCCCTGAGCTGACAATCTATCCAGAGTGTATTATAGAGCTGTGCCCCCAGAGCTGACAATCTATCCAGAGTGTATTATAGAGCTGTGCCCCCAGAGCTGACAATCTATCCAGAGTGTATTATAGAGCTGTGCCCCCAGAGCTGACATTCTATCCAGAGTGTATTATAGATCTCTGACCCCCTGAGCTGACAATCTATCCAGAGTGTATTATAGAGCTGTGACCCCAGAGCTGACAATCTATCCAGAGTGTATTATAGAGCTGTGCCCCCAGAGCTGACAATCTATCCAGAGTGTATTATAGATCTCTGACCCCCTGAGCTGACAATCTATCCAGAGTGTATTATAGAGCTGTGCCCCCAGAGCTGACAATCTATCCAGAGTGTATTATAGAGCTGTGCCCCCAGAGCTGACAATCTATCCAGAGTGTATTATAGAGCTGTGCCCCCAGAGCTGACAATCTATCCAGAGTGTATTATAGAGCTGTGCCCCCAGAGCTGACAATCTATCCAGAGTGTATTATAGATCTCTGACCCCCTGAGCTGACAATCTATCCAGAATGTATTATAGAGCTGTGCCCCCAGAGCTGACAATCTATCCAGAGTGTATTATAGAGCTGTGCCCCCAGAGCTGACAATCTATCCAGAGTGTATTATAGATCTCTGACCCCCTGAGCTGACAATCTATCCAGAGTGTATTATAGAGCTGTGCCCCCAGAGCTGACAATCTATCCAGAGTGTATTATAGAGCTGTGCCCCCAGAGCTGACAATCTATCCAGAGTGTATTATAGATCTCTGACCCCCTGAGCTGACAATCTATCCAGAGTGTATTATAGAGCTGTGATCCCCAGAGCTGACAATCTATCCAGAGTGTATTATAGATCTCTGACCCCCAGAGCTGACAATCTATCCAGAGTGTATTATAGATCTCTGACCCCCTGAGATGACAATCTATCCAGAGTGTATTATAGATCTCTGACCCCCTGAGCTGACAATCTATCCAGAGTGTATTATAGAGCTGTGCCCCCAGAGCTGACAATCTATCCAGAGTGTATTATAGAGCTGTGCCCCCAGAGCTGACAATCTATCCAGAGTGTATTATAGATCTCTGACCCCCTGAGCTGACAATCTATCCAGAGTGTATTATAGAGCTGTGACCCCCAGAGCTGACAATCTATCCAGAGTGTATTATAGAGCTGTGCCCCCAGAGCTGACAATCTATCCAGAGTGTATTATAGAGCTGTGCCCCCAGAGCTGACAATCTATCCAGAGTGTATTATAGAGCTGTGACCCCCAGAGCTGACAATCTATCCAGAGTGTATTATAGAGCTGTGCCCCCAGAGCTGACAATCTATCCAGAGTGTATTATAGATCTCTGACCCCCTGAGCTGACAATCTATCCAGAGTGTATTATAGAGCTGTGCCCCCAGAGCTGACAATCTATCCAGAGTGTATTATAGATCTCTGACCCCCTGAGCTGACAATCTATCCAGAGTGTATTATAGATCTCTGACCCCCAGAGCTGACAATCTATCCAGAGTGTATTATAGATCTCTGACCCCCTGAGATGACAATCTATCCAGAGTGTATTATAGATCTCTGACCCCCTGAGCTGACAATCTATCCAGAGTGTATTATAGAGCTGTGCCCCCAGAGCTGACAATCTATCCAGAGTGTATTATAGAGCTGTGCCCCCAGAGCTGACAATCTATCCAGAGTGTATTATAGATCTCTGACCCCCTGAGCTGACAATCTATCCAGAGTGTATTATAGAGCTGTGACCCCCAGAGCTGACAATCTATCCAGAGTGTATTATAGAGCTGTGCCCCCAGAGCTGACAATCTATCCAGAGTGTATTATAGAGCTGTGCCCCCAGAGCTGACAATCTATCCAGAGTGTATTATAGATCTCTGACCCCCTGAGCTGACAATCTATCCAGAGTGTATTATAGAGCTGTGCCCCCAGAGCTGACAATCTATCCAGAGTGTATTATAGATCTCTGACCCCCTGAGCTGACAATCTATCCAGAGTGTATTATAGAGCTGTGACCCCCAGAGCTGACAATCTATCCAGAGTGTATTATAGAGCTGTGCCCCCAGAGCTGCCAATCTATCCAGAGTGTATTAAAGAGCTGTGACCCCCAGAGCTGACAATCTATCCAGAGTGTATTATAGAGCTGTGACCCCCAGAGCTGACAATCTATCTAGAGTGTATTATAGAGCTGTGATCCCCAGAGCTGACAATATGTTCAGAGTGTATTATAGATCTCTGACCCCCAGAGCTGACAATCTATCTAGAGTGTATCATAGAGCTGTGACCCCAGAGCTGACAATCTATCCAGAGTGTATTATAGAGCTGTGACCCCCAGAGCTGACAATCTATCCAGAGTGTATTATAGATCTGTGACCCCCAGAGCTGACAATCTATCCAGAGTGTATTATAGAGCTGTGACCCCAGAGCTGACAATCTATCCAGAGTGTATTATAGATCTGTGACCCCCAGAGCTGACAATCTATCCAGAGTGTATTATAGAGCTGTGCCCCCAGAGCTGACAATCTATCCAGAGTGTATTATAGATCTGTGACCCCCAGAGCTGACAATCTGTCCAGAGTGTATTATAGAGCTGTGACCCCCAGAGCTGACAATCTATCCAGAGTGTATTATAGAGCTGTGACCCCCAGAGCTGACAATCTATCCAGAGTGTATTATAGATCTGTGACCCCCAGAGCTGACAATCTGTCCAGAGTGTATTATAGAGCTGTGCCCCCAGAGCTGACAATCTATCCAGAGTGTATTATAGATCTGTGACCCCCAGAGCTGACAATCTGTCCAGAGTGTATTATAGAGCTGTGACCCCCAGAGCTGACAATCTATCCAGAGTGTATTATAGAGCTGTGACCCCCAGAGCTGACAATCTATCCAGAGTGTATTATAGATCTGTGACCCCCAGAGCTGACAATCTGTCCAGAGTGTATTATAGAGCTGTGCCCCCAGAGCTGAAAATCTATCCAGAGCGTATTATAGAGCTGTGACCCCCAGAGCTGAAAATCTATCCAGAGTGTATTATAGAGCTGTGACCCCCAGAGCTGACAATCTATCCAGAGTGTATCATAGAGCTGTGACCCCCAGAGCTGACAATCTATCCAGAGTGTATTATAGATCTGTGACCCCCAGAGCTGACAATCTATCCAGAGTGTATTATAGAGCTGTGACCCCCAGAGCTGACAATCTATCCAGAGTGTATTATAGAGCTGTGACCCCAGAGCTGAAAATCTATCCAGAGCGTATTATAGAACTGTGATCCCCAGAGCTGACAATCTATCCAGAGTGTATTATAGATCTGTGACCCCCAGAGCTGACAATCTATCCAGAGTGTATCATAGAGCTGTGACCCCCAGAGCTGACAATCTATCCAGAGTGTATCATAGAGCTGTGACCCCCAGAGCTGACAATCTATCCAGAGTGTATCATAGAGCTGTGACCCCCAGAGCTGACAATCTATCCAGAGTGTATCATAGAGCTGTGACCCCCAGAGCTGACAATCTATCCAGAGTGTATTATAGAGCTGTGACCCCAGAGCTGAAAATCTATCCAGAGCGTATTATAGAGCTGTGACCCCCAGAGCTGACAATCTATCCAGAGTGTATCATAGAGCTGTGACCCCCAGAGCTCACAATCTATCCAGAGTGTATCATAGAGCTGTGACCCCAGAGCTGAAAATCTATCCAGAGCATATTATAGAGCTGTGATCCCCAGAGCTGACAATCTATCCAGAGTGTATTATAGAGCTGTAACCCCCAGAGCTGACAATCTATCCAGAGTGTATCATAGAGCTGTGACCCCCAGAGCTGACAATCTATCCAGAGTGTATCATAGAGCTGTGACCCCCAGAGCTGACAATCTATGCTGCATGTGTAGCACCCTTGTCCTAGAATAGGGCTACAGGTAAATTTCGTTGTGCTGGGTGGTAGCCAGCCTGGCTGATTTGTAGTGTTTAATGGTCAAATGACTTCTGTCCTAATCCTATTCAGCTGTGGTTTTCCTTTCTGTCAGTAGGTGGTGCTGTTGCCTTTGACTTTAGTGTGATGAGCTATAGTTCAGGTTATGGATAAACATATCTTTCTCAGCCAATCATATTTTCTGCTATGCATGCTGGGAAAGGGTATTTATTCGGAAAGGAGTCAGGTGATCGAGGTCTTCCCGCCCAGGGCTGCTGCCTGGGTGGATGTGTGTGTGGAGGAGATCCTGGTTGCTAGGCCTGAAGCCTATCCAGGTGGTCTCCTGGCTGCTAGGCCTGAAGCCTGAGGCCTATCCGGGTGTTGAAGGTTCTGCTGAGGAAAGCCTGCTAATGATCCGGAAACGATTCTGAGAGGGATGAAGTTCTAAGGAAGCACCAGAACTGAACCAGCACCAGAACCAGAGCTGAAGGCTATGAAGTGGCTGGGAGGACTTCAAGAGAGAACTCATCCAAGGGAGTCTACCTTACCTCACCTATTTTTGTCTAAGTAGTCTGCCAATCTGCCTGTTTGCTGATCGTTATTAAGGGTGTCCTGTGCCCTATCCTCTCTCTCCCGCATTTTTCCTGTTTGAGAAATAGACTTCTCTCTTGTTCAAGCATAAAAGTGACTGGCGCCCAAATGTTCTTTCTTGTTCATTACACACCATGCCTAGTAACCTGCACCCTGAGAATGTATGTCAGCCCTTCCTACCCAGAGGGTGGGCATTACACATGTGTCATAGAGCTGTTACACCAGAGCGGACAATCTATGCAGAGTGTATTATAAAGCTATGGCACCAAAGCAGACACTCCCCAGGGGGTCTCTGATCTGTGTCCCCCCACCCACCCATATACAGTACTAGACAGTATATTCTGAGTTAACGCTGATATCTCTCCGGGGTCTACACATCAAATCCATGAAAACACAGAAGATGAATGAGGTCTGAGGGAGGAGAGCCTTTCATCTCCAGGAGGGGGGCCTGTGACCAATTACAGGAGGGGCCCACCAGGGACCACAGCACGCTCTATACCTCACATCCCAGGGATAGAGTGTCCGACTAACCCCCTGCCGACCCCAACTGCGAGAACTTTGTCTGACCGACCTGACTAGGAAACCTCCGATCTCACCAACTGGGAGACCTCCGATTCCACCGACCTCGGCCAAGAGACCTCCTACTCCACAGAATGGGAGACCTGAGAACACACCAACTGGGAGACCTCTGAACCCACCAACTGGGAGACACCCTATCCCGCCGACCCCGATTGGGAGACCTCTTATTCCACCGACTGGGAGAGACCCCCTATCCCACTATAGGGGAGACACCCTGTCCCATGACTGGGAGACCTCAAACCCCGAATTGAGAGACCTCTGATCCAACCAACTGGGAGACCTCCTGTCCCACCAACTGGGAGACCTCCTGTCCCACCAACTGGGAGACCTCCTGTCCCACCAAATGGGAGACCTCCTGTCCCACCAACTGGGAGAAATCCGATCCCACTGACTCCGATTGGAAGACCTCCGATTCCACGGACTGGGAGAGACCCCCTATCCCACTATTGCGGAGACACCCTGTCCCATGACTGGGAGACCTTCAACCCCGAATTGAGAGACCTCAGATCCAACCAACTGGGAGACCTCCTGTCCCACCAAATGGGAGATCCCCTGTCACACCAACTGGGAGACCTCCTGTCCCACCAAATGGGAGACCTCCTGTCCCACCAACTGGGAGACCTCCTGTCCCACCAACTGGGAGACCTCCTGTCCCACCAACTGGGAGAAATCCGATCCCACTGACTCCGAATCGAAGACCTCCGATTCCACGGACTGGGAGAGACCCCCTATCCCACTATTGCGGAGACACCCTGTCCCATGACTGGGAGACCTTCAACCCCGAATTGAGAGACCTCAGATCCAACCAACTGGGAGACCTCCTGTCCCACCAAATGGGAGATCCCCTGTCACACTGACTGGGAGAAATCCGATCCCACTGACTCCGATTGGAAGACCTCCGATTCCACGAACTGAGAGACCCCCTATCCTACTGACCCCGGCTAAGAGACCTCTGATCCCACCAACTGGAAGACCTCCTATTCTACTGACTGGGAGACCTCCAATCCCAATGACCCCGATAGGGAGACCCCCTATCCCACCGACTAAGAGACCTCCTATGCCACTGACCCCAGCTAAGAGACCTTCGATCCCATCGACTGGGAGACCTCCTATACCAGCCAGCAGTGGAATCCTATGACTCCGCCCTCCATACTCCACCCATCTGCTGATAAGGATGGGGGTGGTAGGAGGTCTAAGGAATTTTTGGAATGTAAAGCTCCTCCTCCTGGCTGCTCTGACAGCAGTCATGTGACCTTGAAAGCCTACATCACATGATCTATGACTGCCAAGAGCATTGTGGACCTTTCATGTTATTAGAGACTGCAGGAAGTCCAGCTTCCATTTCATTAGTTCTCTGTGTGTCACCTGACTTATCACATGACTGGGGGGGGGGGGTTACTGATTTGGGGTGTCTCTGTGATCGCTGCTCCATGTGTGGGTGACTCCAGATGATTGGTGATATTACTACAGAAAGGTGTAAAATGTCCCTCTGACCACAGGCCCGGGACTCCAGAGATTGGTAATTGAGGGATTTCCTAAGATTCATAAATTCTGAGCGGCTGATGGGCGATGGAACCGCAAAGATTTTCCGGAAGGTGCTTTCCGGGAACAGGCAAATATTTATGACCAGTAAAGACGCAGGGGGAGATTTATGTGAATATTCCCGATGATAATATAAATACGGACGTATAATATCTCATACTGAGCGCGGGAATCGTGTGCGGTCCGAGTAGAGCACAGCGCCAAGTACAGTGCGGTCTACGTGTCATACATGTGCTGGGCTCCGGGGGGCGCTAATAACGTCTCTGAACTAAGCCCTGGGAATGAGCCTGACAGTCTTTATTATTTATTTCACTACAACCCCCATCATCCAGATCTCCACATACCTCACATCGTACTATACACACTACAACCCCCATCATCCAGATCTCCACCGACAGACCTCACACCGTACTATACACACTACAACTCCCATAATCCCGATCTCCACCCACAGACCTCACACTCTACTATACACACTACAAACCCCATCATCCAGATCACCATCCACAGACCTCACACCATACTATACACACTACAACCCCCATCATCCAAATCTCCATCACAGACCTCACACCGTACTATACACTACAACCCCCATCATCCCGATCTCCACCCACAGACCTCAAACCATACTATACACACTACAACCCCCATCATCCAGATCTCCACCCACAAACCTCAAACCGTACTATACACACTACAACCCCCATCATCCAGATCTCCACCCACAGACCTCACACCATACTATACACACTACAACCCCCATCATCCAGATCTCCATCCACAGACCTCACACCGTACTATACACACTACAACTCCCATAATCCCGATCTCCATCCACAGACCTCACACCGTACTATACACACTACAACCCCCATCATCCAGATCTCCACCGACAGACCTCACACCGTACTATACACACTACAACTCCCATAATCCCGATCTCCACCCACAGACCTCACACTCTACTATACACACTACAAACCCCATCATCCAGATCACCATCCACAGACCTCACACCATACTATACACACTACAACCCCCATCATCCAAATCTCCATCACAGACCTCACACCGTACTATACACTACAACCCCCATCATCCCGATCTCCACCCACAGACCTCAAACCATACTATACACACTACAACCCCCATCATCCAGATCTCCACCCACAAACCTCAAACCGTACTATACACACTACAACCCCCATCATCCAGATCTCCACCCACAGACCTCACACCATACTATACACACTACAACCCCCATCATCCAGATCTCCATCCACAGACCTCACACCGTACTATACACACTACAACTCCCATAATCCCGATCTCCATCCACAGACCTCACACCGTACTATACACACTACAACCCCCATCATCCAGATCTCCACCGACAGACCTCACACCGTACTATACACACTACAACTCCCATAATCCCGATCTCCACCCACAGACCTCACACTCTACTATACACACTACAAACCCCATCATCCAGATCACCATCCACAGACCTCACACCATACTATACACACTACAACCCCCATCATCCAAATCTCCATCACAGACCTCACACCGTACTATACACTACAACCCCCATCATCCAGATCTCCATCCACAGACCTCAAACCATACTATACACACTACAACCCCCATCATCCCGATCTCCACCCACAAACCTCAAACCGTACTATACACACTACAACCCCCATCATCCAGATCTCCACCCACAGACCTCACACCATACTATACACACTACAACCCCCATCATCCAGATCTCCATCCACAGACCTCACACCGTACTATACACACTACAACTCCCATAATCCCGATCTCCATCCACAGACCTCACACCGTACTATACACACTACAACCCCCATCATCCAGATCTCCACCCACAGACCTCACACCGTACTATACACACTACAACCCCCATCATCCAGATCTCCATCCACAGACCTCACACCGTACTATACACACTACAACCCCCATCATATAAATCTCCATCACAGACCTCACACCGTACTTTACACACTACAACCCCCATCATCCAGATCTCCATCCACAGACCTCACACCGTACTATACACACTACAACCCCCATCATCCAGATCTCCACCCACAGACCTCACACCGTACTATACACACTACAACCCCCATCATCCAGATCTCCATCCACAGACCTCACACCGTACTATACACACTACAACTCCCATAATCCCGATCTCCATCCACAGACCTCACACCATACTATACACACTACAACCCCCATCATCCAGATCTCCATCCACAGACCTCACACCGTACTATACACACTACAACCCCCATCATATAAATCTCCATCACAGACCTCACACCGTACTTTACACACTACAACCCCCATCATCCAGATCTCAATCCACAGACCTCACACCGTACTATACACACTACAACCCCCATCGCCCAGATCTCCACCCACAGGCCTCGCACCATACTATACACACTACAACTCCCATCATCCATATCTCCATCCACAGACCTCACACCATACTATACACACTACAACCCCCATCATATAAATCTCCATCACAGACCTCACACCGTACTTTACACACTACAACCCCCATCATCCAGATCTCCATCCACAGACCTCACACCGTACTATACACACTACAACCCCCATCGCCCAGATCTCCACCCACAGACCTCACACCATACTATACACACTACAACCCCCATCATCCAAATCTCCATCATAGACCTCACACCGTACTATACACTACAACCCCCATCATCCCGATCTCCACCCACAGACCTCAAACCGTACTATACACACTACAACCCCCATCATCCAGATCTCCACCCACAGACCTCACACTGTACTATACACACTACAACCCCCATCATCCAGATCTCCACCCACAGACCTCACACCGTACTATACACACTACAACCCCCATCATCCAGATCTCCATCCACAGACCTCAAACCGTACTATACACACTACAACCCCCATCATCCAGATCTCCACCCACAAACCTCAAACCGTACTATACACACTACAACCCCCATCATCCAGATCTCCACCCACAGACCTCACACCGTACTATACACACTACAACCCCCATCATCCAGATCTCCACCCACAGACCTCACACCGTACTATACACACTACAACCCCCATCATCCAGATCTCCATCCACAGACCTCACACCGTACTATACACACTACAACTCCCATCATCCAGATCTCCATCCACAGACCTCACACCATACTATACACACTACAACCCCCATCATATAAATCTCCATCACAGACCTCACACCGTACTTTACACACTACAACCCCCATCATCGAGATCTCCATCCACAGACCTCACACCATACTATACACACTACAACCCCCATCATCCAGATCTCCATCCACAAACCTCACACCATACTATAAATACTACAACCCCCATCATCCAGATCTCCATCCACAGACCTCAAACCGTACTATACACACTACAACCCCCATCATCCAGATCTCCACCCACAAACCTCAAACCGTACTATACACACTACAACCCCCATCATCCAGATCTCCACCCACAGACCTCACACCGTACTATACACACTACAACCCCCATCATCCAGATCTCCACCCACAGACCTCACACCGTACTATACACACTACAACCCCCATCATCCAGATCTCCATCCACAGACCTCACACCGTACTATACACACTACAACTCCCATAATCCCGATCTCCATCCACAGACCTCACACCATACTATACACACTACAACCCCCATCATATAAATCTCCATCACAGACCTCACACCGTACTTTACACACTACAACCCCCATCATCCAGATCTCCATCCACAGACCTCACACCATACTATACACACTACAACCCCCATCATCCAGATCTCCATCCACAAACCTCACACCATACTATAAATACTACAACCCCCATCATCCCGATCTCCACCCACAGACCTCAAACCGTACTATACACACATCATCCAGATCTCCACCCACAGACCTCACACCGTACTATACACACTACAACCCCCATCGCCCAGATCTCCACCCACAGACCTCACACCATACTATACACACTACAACCCCCATCATCCAAATCTCCATCACAGACCTCACACCGTACTATACACTACAACCCCCATCATCCCGATCTCCACCCACAGACCTCAAACCGTACTATACACACTACAACCCCCATCATCCAGATCTCCACCCACAGACCTCACACTGTACTATACACACTACAACCCCCATCATCCAGATCTCCACCCACAGACCTCACACCGTACTATACACACTACAACCCCCATCATCCAGATCTCCATCCACAGACCTCAAACCGTACTATACACACTACAACCCCCATCATCCAGATCTCCACCCACAAACCTCAAACCGTACTATACACACTACAACCCCCATCATCCAGATCTCCATCCACAGACCTCACACCGTACTATACACACTACAACCCCCATCATCCAGATCTCCACCCACAGACCTCACACCGTACTATACACACTACAACCCCCATCATCCAGATCTCCACCCACAGACCTCACACCGTACTATACACACTACAACCCCCATCATCCAGATCTCCATCCACAGACCTCACACCGTACTATACACACTACAACTCCCATAATCCCGATCTCCATCCACAGACCTCACACCATACTATACACACTACAACCCCCATCATATAAATCTCCATCACAGACCTCACACCGTACTTTACACACTACAACCCCCATCATTGAGATCTCCATCCACAGACCTCACACCATACTATACACACTACAACCCCCATCATCCAGATCTCCATCCACAAACCTCACACCATACTATAAATACTACAACCCCCATCATCCAGATCTCCATCCAAAGACCTCACACCGTACTATACACACTACAACCCCCATCATCCCGATCTCCACCCACAGACCTCAAACCGTACTATACACACTACAACCCCCATCATCCAGATCTCCATCCACAGACCTCACACCGTACTATACACACATCATCCAGATCTCCACCCACAAACCTCACTCCGTACTATACACACTACAACCCCCATCATCCCGATCTCCACCCACAAACCTCACACCGTACTATACACACTACAACCCCATCATCCAGATCTCCATCCACAGACCTCACACAGTACTATACACATTAGAACCCCCATCATCCAGATCTCCATCCACAGACCTCACACCATACTATAAACACTACAACCCCCATCATCCAGATCTCCATCCACAGACCTCACACCGTACTATACACACTACAACTCCCATCATCCAGATCTCCATCCACAGACCTCACACCATACTATACACACTACAACCCCCATCATCCAGATCTCCATCCACAAACCTCACACCATACTATAAACACTACAACCCCCATCATCCAGATCTCCATCCACAGACCTCACACCGTACTATACACACTACAACTCCCATCATCCAGATCTCCACCCACAGACCTCACATTGTACTATACACACTACAACTCTCATCATCCAGATCTCCATCCACAGACCTCACACCGTACTATACACACTACAACCCCCATCATCCAGATCTCCACCCACAGACCTCACACCGTACTATACACACTACAACCCCCATCATCCAGATCTCCACCCACAGACCTCACATTGTACTATACACACTACAACTCTCATCATCCAGATCTCCACCCACAGACCTCACACTGTACTATACACACTACAACTCTCATCATCCAGATCTCCATCCACAGACCTCACATCATACTATACACACTACAACCCCCATCATCCAGATCTCCATCCACAGACCTCACACCGTACTATACACACTACAAACCCCATCATCCAGATCTCCATCCACAGACCTCACACCGTACTATACACACTACAACCCCCATCATCGAGATCTCCACATACCCCACATCGTACTATACACACTACAACCCCCATCATCCAGATCACCATCCACAGACCTCACATCGTACTATACACACTACAACCCCCATCATCCAGATCTCCACCCACAGACCTCACACCATACTATACACACTACAACCCCCATCATCCAGATCTCCACCCACAGACCTCACACCGTACTATACACACTACAACCCTCATCATCCAGATCTCCATCCACAGACCTCACACCGTACTATACACACTACAACTCCCATCATCCAGATCTCCATCCACAAACCTCACACCATACTATAAACACTACAACCCCCATCATCCAGATCTCCATCCACAGACCTCACACCGTACTATACACACTACAACTCCCATCATCCAGATCTCCATCCACAGACCTCACACCATACTATACACACTACAACCCCCATCATCCAGATCTCCATCCACAAACCTCACACCATACTATAAACACTACAACCCCCATCATCCAGATCTCCATCCACAGACCTCACACCGTACTATACACACTACAACTCCCATCATCCAGATCTCCACCCACAGACCTCACATTGTACTATACACACTACAACTCTCATCATCCAGATCTCCATCCACAGACCTCACACCGTACTATACACACTACAACCCCCATCATATAAATCTCCATCACAGACCTCACACCGTACTTTACACACTACAACCCCCATCATCGAGATCTCCATCCACAGACCTCACACCATACTATACACACTACAACCCCCATCATCCAGATCTCCATCCACAAACCTCACACCATACTATAAATACTACAACCCCCATCATCCAGATCTCCATCCAAAGACCTCACACCGTACTATACACACTACAACCCCCATCATCCCGATCTCCACCCACAGACCTCAAACCGTACTATACACACATCATCCAGATCTCCACCCACAGACCTCACACCGTACTATACACACTACAACCCCCATCGCCCAGATCTCCACCCACAGACCTCACACCATACTATACACACTACAACCCCCATCATCCAAATCTCCATCACAGACCTCACACCGTACTATACACTACAACCCCCATCATCCCGATCTCCACCCACAGACCTCAAACCGTACTATACACACTACAACCCCCATCATCCAGATCTCCACCCACAGACCTCACACTGTACTATACACACTACAACCCCCATCATCCAGATCTCCACCCACAGACCTCACACCGTACTATACACACTACAACCCCCATCATCCAGATCTCCATCCACAGACCTCAAACCGTACTATACACACTACAACCCCCATCATCCAGATCTCCACCCACAAACCTCAAACCGTACTATACACACTACAACCCCCATCATCCAGATCTCCATCCACAGACCTCACACCGTACTATACACACTACAACCCCCATCATCCAGATCTCCACCCACAGACCTCACACCGTACTATACACACTACAACCCCCATCATCCAGATCTCCACCCACAGACCTCACACCGTAATATACACACTACAACCCCCATCATCCAGATCTCCATCCACAGACCTCACACCGTACTATACACACTACAACTCCCATAATCCCGATCTCCATCCACAGACCTCACACCATACTATACACACTACAACCCCCATCATATAAATCTCCATCACAGACCTCACACCGTACTTTACACACTACAACCCCCATCATTGAGATCTCCATCCACAGACCTCACACCATACTATACACACTACAACCCCCATCATCCAGATCTCCATCCACAAACCTCACACCATACTATAAATACTACAACCCCCATCATCCAGATCTCCATCCAAAGACCTCACACCGTACTATACACACTACAACCCCCATCATCCCGATCTCCACCCACAGACCTCAAACCGTACTATACACACTACAACCCCCATCATCCAGATCTCCATCCACAGACCTCACACCGTACTATACACACATCATCCAGATCTCCACCCACAAACCTCACTCCGTACTATACACACTACAACCCCCATCATCCCGATCTCCACCCACAAACCTCACACCGTACTATACACACTACAACCCCATCATCCAAATCTCCATCACAGACCTCACACCGTACTATACACTACAACCCCCATCATCCCGATCTCCACCCACAGACCTCAAACCGTACTATACACACTACAACCCCCATCATCCAGATCTCCACCCACAAACCTCAAACCGTACTATACACACTACAACCCCCATCATCCAGATCTCCACCCACAGACCTCACACCGTACTATACACACTACAACCCCCATCATCCAGATCTCCATCCACAGACCTCACACAGTACTATACACATTAGAACCCCCATCATCCAGATCTCCATCCACAGACCTCACACCATACTATAAACACTACAACCCCCATCATCCAGATCTCCATCCACAGACCTCACACCGTACTATACACACTACAACTCCCATCATCCAGATCTCCATCCACAGACCTCACACCATACTATACACACTACAACCCCCATCATCCAGATCTCCATCCACAAACCTCACACCATACTATAAACACTACAACCCCCATCATCCAGATCTCCATCCACAGACCTCACACCGTACTATACACACTACAACTCCCATCATCCAGATCTCCACCCACAGACCTCACATTGTACTATACACACTACAACTCTCATCATCCAGATCTCCATCCACAGACCTCACACCGTACTATACACACTACAACCCCCATCATCCAGATCTCCACCCACAGACCTCACACCGTACTATACACACTACAACCCCCATCATCCAGATCTCCACCCACAGACCTCACATTGTACTATACACACTACAACTCTCATCATCCAGATCTCCACCCACAGACCTCACACTGTACTATACACACTACAACTCTCATCATCCAGATCTCCATCCACAGACCTCACATCATACTATACACACTACAACCCCCATCATCCAGATCTCCATCCACAGACCTCACACCGTACTATACACACTACAAACCCCATCATCCAGATCTCCATCCACAGACCTCACACCGTACTATACACACTACAACCCCCATCATCGAGATCTCCACATACCCCACATCGTACTATACACACTACAACCCCCATCATCCAGATCACCATCCACAGACCTCACATCGTACTATACACACTACAACCCCCATCATCCAGATCTCCACCCACAGACCTCACACCATACTATACACACTACAACCCCCATCATCCAGATCTCCACCCACAGACCTCACACCATACTATACACACTACAACCCCCATCATCCAGATCTCCATGCAGAAATCCACAGAATAATAATGACTTGCTGAGGACTGAAATGTTGTACAGAAGGTAGCAATGGAGTGCAGACAGAGGGCAATAATGGAGTGCAGAGGGCAGCAATGGAGTGCAGAGGGCAGCAATGGCGTGCAGAGGGTAGAAATGGAGTGCAGAGGGCAATAATGGAGTGCAGAGGGCAATAACGTAGGGCAGAGGGTATAAATAGCATGCAGAGGGCAGCAATGGCGTGCAGAGGGTAGAAATGGAGTGCAGAGGGCAATAACGTAGGGCAGAGGGTATAAATAGCATGCAGAGGGCAGCAATGGAGTGTTGATGGCAGCAATGGAGTACAGAGGGCAGCAATGGAGTGTAGAGGGCAATGATTTAGTACAGAGGGCAGCAATGGAGTGTAGAGGGCAATGATGGAGTGCAGAGGACAGCAATTGAGATGAAAGGGCAATAATGGAGTGCAGAGTGCAGCAATGGAGATAAGAGGGCAATGATGGAGTACAGAGGGCAGCAATGGAGATAAGAGGGCAATGATGCAGTGCAGAGGACAATGATGGAGTACAGAGGACAGCAATGGAGATAAGAGGGCAATGATGGAGTGCAGAGGGCAGCAATGGAGATAAGAGGGCAATGATGGAGTACAGAGGGCAGCAATGGAGATAAGAGGGCAATGATGGAGTACAGAGGGCAGCAATGGAGATAAGAGGGCAATGATGGAGTGCAGAGGGCAGCAATGGAGATGAGAGGGCAATGATGGAGTGCAGAGGGCAATGATGGAGTGTAGAGGGCAATGATGAAGTGCAGAGGGCAGCAATGGAGTGCAGAGGGCAGCAATGGAGTGCAGAGGGCAATGATGGAGTACAGAGGGTAGCAATGGAGTGCGGAGGGCAATGATGGAGTACAGAGGGCAGCAATGGAGATAAGAGGGCAATGATGGAGTGCAGAGGACAGCAATGGAGATAAGAGGGCAATGATGGAGTGCAGAGGACAGCAATGGAGATAAGAGGGCAATGATGGAGATAAGAGGGCAATGATGGAGTGCAGAGGACAGCAATGGAGTGCAGAGGGCAATGATGGAGTACAGAGGGCAGCAATGGAGATAAGAGGGCAATGATGGAGTGCAGAGGACAGCAATGGAGATAAGAGGGCAATGATGGAGTGCAGAGGACAGCAATGGAGATAAGAGGGCAATGATGGAGATAAGAGGGCAATGATGGAGTGCAGAGGACAGCAATGGAGTGCAGAGGGCAATGATGGAGTACAGAGGGCAGCAATGGAGATAAGAGGGCAATGATGGAGTGCAGAGGACAGCAATGGAGATAAGAGGGTAATGATGGAGTGTAGAGGGCAATGATGGAGTGCAGAGGGCAGCAATAGAGTGCAGAGGACAGCAGTGGAGATAAGAGGGCAATGATGGAGTGCAGAGGGCAATGATGGAGTGCAGAGGGCAGCAATGGAGATGAGAGGGCAATGATGGAGTGCAGAGGGCAATGATGGAGTGTAGAGGGCAATGATGGAGTGCAGAGGGCATCAATGGAGTGCAGAGGGCAGTAATTCCTTCTAATCCATGATTACTCTGGATGGTTGAAGATGACAGGATGAGGTTTGTTGCCGTCAGGGAATATCCCGGCTCCGGTGTATAATATGGAGATTATATATACACATCCCATTAGTGGTATCCTGCGCTGGCCATACACAGAGTCCACGGTAAATCTGTGCAGTCCCTCCTCCCCGGGGACCCTTCATCAGAATAGAATTGTGTTGAGGAGAAGATTTGTATTCCTCATTATAAAGTCTGCCGTCTCTCTTCGGTTTCCGCCTTGTGCGGTTCTGTAACGGCCCTCCTGGGAGCGGATGCTCTTTAGACTACTTCTATTAATATCCACCTTTAACCGGAGGAGGGGAAGGAAGGTCCGTCTGGTTTCCACCTTTTATAGCGTCCCCTCCCCACCACCTCCATATCCTGCGTCTGGATCTCAGGCCCAAAGTGTTAACCTCAACCTCTCTGGTTGGGGAATTTGTCCATCCGTGTTATTTCAAAATCTGGCCTGCAGAGCTTGCAATCAGCCCATGCCTGGACCTGTACACAACAGGACAGAAGTCTCAGGATCTTCTCTTGTTTTATTATATTGCTGTTGACAGTAAGAGGTTGGTGACAGGTTGTGTCTAAGGATCGGTTCTTTACAACAGATCCCCAGGAGGATGTAGAGAGGAGGAGATCCACCATATAAATTACTGGTGAGATCCAAGGTAGTGTCCAATGATTGGTTCTATACAACAGGTCTCCAGAAGGACATAGAGAAGAGCAGATCCACCATATACATGACTGGTGAGATTGCATGTAGTGTCCAAGGGTTAGTTCTATACAACAGATCTCTAGGAGGACATAGAGATGATGGAGATCCACCATATATATCACTGGTAAGATCCCATGTATTGTCCAAGGATTGGTTCTACAATATACAACAGATCTCCAGGAGGACATAGACAGGAGGAAACCCAGCATATACATTACTGGTGAGATCCCACATAGTGTCCAAGGATTGGTTCTATACAACAGATCTCTAGGAGGACATAGAAAGGATGGAGATCCACCATATACATGACTGGTAAGATCCCATGTAGTGTCCAAGGATTGGTTCTACAATATACAACAGATCCCCAGGAGGACATAGAGAGGATGGAGATCCACCACCATATGCATGACTGGTGAGTTCCCACGTAGTGTCCAAGGATCGGTTCTGTACAGTAGATCCCCAGGAGGATGTAGAGAGGATGGGGATCCACCGTATACATGACTGGTGAGATCCCATGTAATATCAAAGCATCAGTTCTATACAACAAATCTCTAGGAGGAAATCCACCATATACATCACTGGTGAGATCCCATGTAGAGTTCAATAAAATTTATTATACAGCAGATCCCCAGGAGGACATAGAGAGGATGGAGAGCCACCATATACATGACTGGTAAGATCCCATGTAGTGTCCAAGGATCAGTTCTATACAACAGATCTCCAGGAGGACATAGAGAAGAGCAGATCCACCATATACATTACTGGTAAGATCCCCTGTAGTGTCCAAGGATTAGTTCTATACAACAGATCTCCAGGAGGACATAGACAGGTGGAGATCCACCATATACATGGCTGGTGAGATCCCATGTAGTGTCCAAGGATCAGTTCTATACAACAGATCTCCAGGAGGACATAGACAGGTGGAGATCCACCATATACATGGCTGGTGAGATCCCATGTAGTGTCCAAGGATCAGTTCTATACAACAGATCTCCAGAAGGACATAAAGAGGATGGAGATTTGCCATGTACAGGACTGGTAAGATCCCATATAGTGTCCGAGTATTGATTCTATACAACAAATCCACAGAAACCATAATTCGCCATAAACGGGGATAATCGGGAAGCAGAATTCAAGGCACTGTTGTGAGCAAACTCCGCCCATGGTAAAAGGTCTGACCAGTTGTTATGATGGTCAGAAATATAGCAACGTAGGAATTGCTCCAAGGACTGATTGGCTCGTTCCGCTGCCCCATTAGACTGCGGGTGATACGCAGAGGAGAAAGCAAGCTGAATTCCCAACTGTGCACAAAAGGCTCGCCAGAACCGAGACACAAACTGACTACCCCTGTCCGAGACAATCATCTTGGGTAGCCCATGTAAGCGAAAGATCTCCAGAGCAAAAATGGAAGCCAGTTCCTTAGAAGTGGGCAGCTTCTTAAGTGGAATACAATGACACATCTCTGAGAACCGGTCAACCACCATAAGGATAACAGTGTTGCCCTGGGAGTTGGGTAACTCCACAATGAAATCCATAGACAGGTGGGTCCAGGGCCTCTCTCCATGGGGTATAGGTTGTAGGAGGCCCACTGGAAGGTGTCGTGGAGTCTTACTCTGAGCACACATGGAACAGGCAGCTACGAAGGCAGTTACATCAGCACATAGACTAGGCCACCAGAATTGTTGGTAAATGGCCCAAACGACTTGATTCCTCCCAGGGTGGCCAGCAGCCTTGGGAGAATGGTAAGTCTGGAGCACGGAAGTACGGAGACTTTCTGGGACAAAGCAGCGGTCACAAGGTTTCTCAGGAGGATCATGGACCTGAGCGGCAAGAATTTTGTCACCCAAAGGAGAAGTAAGACTGGTGTGAACCATAGCCAGAATACGATCAGGAGGAATCATGGGAACCGGAACCGACTCCAACTTGGAAGTGGAGGAAAATTGTTGTGACAAGGCGTCAGCTCTTACATTCTTAGTACCAGGTAAGAATGAGACAATGTAATTAAAACTAGACTAGAAAAGAGCCCATCGTGCCCTTCTGGGAGAGAGGAGTTTAGCCTCAGACAAAAATGAGTGAGATTCTTATGGTCAGTAAGAATGAGATCCCTTTGATAAAGTCACGTGGTGTGACGCAACGCGTCAGGGTAGGAGGAGTCAGGTGCCTACGCTTCTCGGGGACGGCCGAACCCGGAAGCCATACACATCCACTGATCGCTGCTAATTTTAATGTAAGTTGCTATATTTTTTAATAAACGTGTATTTAATACTGCACCATGAGACCTCTCCTTTGTTTCTAAACAAACTGCTGGGATTGCTGTGAGTGCTGGGAGCTGCGGGAAAAGTTGCAGAGAGACGGATTGTTACCAAAGAAACACTGCAGGAAACACATCCTCTCCTAGAATACTTATCCGCTCTACTTGGCCCATTGGGGGCCGCTGCTGGAGGTGAGAGGCTGGGGGAAACACTTGGGAGATGCACTAGAACGTGCATAGAAGAAAAAGCACCAGTCACTGCACATTTTGCACTATATTTAAAGACTGTTTTTTTTGGAAGTCACTCATCACTACTGCACCTTCTATATGGACTAATTGCACTATTGTCACCGCTTGGGACAGTGTCTCTCTTGTGGGATTACTTGTCCTATTACATTTGATTTTTATTAATTCATATTTATTCAAATATTTATATTACTTTTATTTATTGTTTCCACAAGTATTTTCAATTATTATTAATTATGTACTAGATTTAGATATGACTGCAATACTATTGTGGGATTTATTTTTATATTGTGGATCATATGGGAATTCTTGCTGACCGTAAAACATTTTTTTGCACTTTATGCGGGTTTAATACATCCACTTTGTAGTTCACGTTGATGATTTATTAATTCTGTTATCTAGCACTAGAAATGATTTGATCTCCAGCTACTGTCTGTGAGACATTGGACACCATTTGGTTTTGGTCTTCTGAGGTTTTTTCAGTCTGAGAAGTCAGCGTATTATATTCACAGGTTCACTGTGTATTTTTTGCCACCTGATGAGGGGTAGTTGACATTTATTTATTTTATTGAGCACTGAGACCATTTATTTATTATTTTGAGCATTCGATTGCTGGCTATTTGCATTGCAGTAATTTTTCTTTGTCATATTTATGCATGGTGATATTTATTTTTAGGCTTTAAATATTATTTCTGGTATTTAATATATTAGGTGGAGCCCACTTTGCTTATTTCATCCCTACAGCTTAGTTCATTTTAGTTGCGATTTTGGATTATTGATTTTTTACTGATTGATGGAGTAGCGCCACATATCTCTATCTAGCCCATAGACTAGGCCACCAGAATTGTTGGTAAATGGCCCAAACGACTTGATTCCTCCCAGGGTGGCCAGCAGCCTTGGGAGAATGGTAAGTCTGGAGCACGGAAGTACGGAGACTTTCTGGGACAAAGCAGCGGTCACAAGGTTTCTCAGGAGGAGCATGGACCTGAGCAGCAAGAATTTTGTCACCCAAAGGAGAAGTATGACTGGTGTGAACCATAGCCAGAATACGATCAGGAGGAATCATGGGAACCGGAACCGACTCCAACTTGGAAGTGGAGGAAAATTGTTGTGACAAGGCGTCAGCTCTTACATTATTAGTACCAGGTAAGAATGAGACAATGTAATTAAAACTAGACTAGAAAAGAGCCCATCGTGCCCTTCTGGGAGAGAGGAGTTTAGTCTCAGACAAAAATGAGTGAGATTCTTATGGTCAGTAAGAATGAGAACCGGCACAGTAGTACCTTCGAGGAGATGTCTCCATTCTTTCAGGGCTAAAATGATCGCCAACAGCTCTCTGTCACCAATCTCGTAATTGCACTCCACAGGTGACAATTTCTTGGAAAAGTAGCCACACGGATGCATAGCACTCTCAGAGGTAGGACGTTGAGACAGAATGGCACCAACTCCAGTCTCAGAAGCATCAACCTCAAGGATAAAGGTAACGTAGGATCAGGATGTGCCAACACAGGAGCAGAAACAAAGGCAGCCTTGAGACTTTCAAAGGCCTTGGTGGACTCCGGAGACCAACTCTGTGGGTTACCGTCCTTTCTGGTCATATCGGTCAGGGGCTTGACCAGAGACAAGAAGTTACGAATAAACTTCCGATAATAGTTGGCAAAGCCCAGGAAACGCTGCAGAGGACGTAAACCCACGGGTCGGGGCCAGTGTAGGACTGCCAAAAGTTTCTCTGGGTCCATCGAAAAACCAGCAGTGGAAATGACATAACCTAGGAATTTAACCTGTTCACGATGAAACTCGCACTTCTCCAGTTTACAGTAGAGATTGTTTTCTCTTAGTTTCTGAAGCACACAACATACATCTGTGTGGTGGCTTTCCAGGGACTTGGAAAATATGAGGATATCATCGAGATAAACCACCACACATAACTGCAACACATCTCGGAGGACATTGTTAATAAATTCCTGGAAAACAAAGGCCAAAAGGAATTACAAGGTACTCATAATGGCCTGTTCTGGTATTAAACGCACTTTTCCACTTGCCGCCCTCCTTAATCCTCATGAGATTGTAAGCCCCTCTCAAATCAAGCTTTGTGAAAACCGTTGCTCCCTTGAGGCGGTCAAATAACTCTGTAATCAAAGGAATTAGGTAGGCATTCCTAATCGTGAAATGATTGAGACCCCTATAATCAATACAAGGTCTCAGTTCACCGCTCTTCTTCACAAAGAAGAAACCAGCAGGAGACAATGATTTGCTGATGAAACCCCGAGAAAGTGTGTCTGCAACATACTCCTCCATGGCTTTATCCTCCAAGACCGACAAAGGGTAAAACCAGCCACGAGGGGGAATGGCACCAGGTTGAAGGTCAATTGCGCAATCATACGACTGGTGTGGAGGCAAACTACCGGCTTGACCTTTGTCAAAGACATCGCTAAAATCGCGTTACTCCTCCGGCAGGGAGGAGAGTGAAGAGGTGCACAGGACCTTGGCTACCTTCTGGAAGCATGTCTCACTGCATTGTGGTGACCAGGAGTGAACCTCAGCACAGAGCCAATCAAAAGAGGGATTGTGCCTCTGTAACCAAGGATAACCAATAACCAGCGGAAACTTATGTGAGGAAATAACTTGGAATTGGATTATCTCATGGTGACGAGCCCCTACGGCCATGGACAACGAAACCGTCTCATGAGTCACATGGGCAGGCTGTAGAGGTCTCCCATCAAGAGCCTCAATGGCAAGTGGAGTGTCACGCAGCTGCAGCAGAATCGAGTGCTGCGATGCAAAGGCAGCATTAATGAACAGGCCTGCAGCCCCAGAGTCGATTAGAGCCTGTATCTCGACAGACAACTCAGCCCAAGAAAGGGTAACCGAAACCAGGGGCTTATTCTTCAGGATAACTGGGGACGAAACAACGCCACCTAAGGTCTGTCCACGACAGGTCCTCAAGGTTCAGGCGTTCCCTGGACGGGTAGGACAAGACTTCAAAAAGTGACCTGCCTGGCCACAATTAAGGCACAATCTCTCCCTCCTCCTAAAGGTTCTCTCACCTGAAGAGAGACGCGTGAAGCCCAAGTGCATGGGTTCATATTCACTGACTGACTCTGTACCAGGAGGCATGGGAGGTGAGGGAGGCATGGGAGGTGAGGGAGGCATGGGAGGTGAGGGGAGGCATGGGAGGTGAGGGGAGGCATGGGAGGTGAGGGAGGCATGGGAGGTGAGGGAGACACGGGTGGGACTGCAAAGCTCAGAGGCAAACATACAGGAGGCTTCCGCAAGCGCTTCTTAAAATAGAGTCTTTTTCTGAGTCTGGAGTCAATGAGGATGGCAAACGAGATCAACCTCTCCAGCTCAGTGGGTAAATCTCAGGCTGCTATCTCATCCTTGATGGAATCTGAGAGACCATGAGAAAAAGCAGCCACGAGGGCCTCATTGTTCCACGCAACCTCTGCTGCCAGAGTACGGAATTCAATGGTGTAGTCGGCAACAGTTCTCGTACTCTGATGGACATGAGGCACTTGGCAGCAGAGGGGGAGCGTGCGGGAACATCAAATACCCTTTTAAAGGAAGCTACAAAGTCAGGGTAACTCAAGACAACAGGTTTTTGCGTCTCCCATAGAGGGTTTGCCCAGGCCAAGGCTCTCTCAGAGAGCAAAGATATCACAAAATCTAATTTGCTTCTGTCTGTGGGAAACACCTGGGGCAGCATCTCAAAGTAAATCTCAACCTGGTTGAGAAACCCTCTGCATTGAATTTGGATTCCCCAAATCGCTGGGGAAGTGAAGCGGAACCAGACATACCTCTTATAGAGGTAATACTCGAGGCGGGTGCCTGGATAAAGACTGGCGCAGCAGCAGGGACAGCTTGCAACTCAGGTCGTACCAGAGCAGCCACAGTGGGAGTTTCCAGGTGAGCCGTGCGACTCAGGAGCGTTTGTAATGCCATGGCAAACTGATCCATGCGGTGATCTTGCTCATCCAATCTGGAAAAAATAATACCAACAAGTGGGTTGACTGTATCTTCTGAATTCATGGCCTTCGCCTTCTGCCAGAAACCATGAATCAGACCGAGACAGAAGTATAGTTAAATCACACTTGTTTATTATTAATAATAATAATAATAATAATAATAATAATAATAAGGTAAACAGAGTAAGCATAGTCAAAACAAGCCAGAGTTCAGTAACCGGATCGGGTAGTCAGCCAAGCAAATGTCAGAGAGCCAGAGATAAACGTAGTAGTACAGCAAGCAGGATCAGGAGCCAGAAGGAACGTCAGCCGAGCAAGTCTACAACAGGAACGCAGTCCCCGCTCTCCCCACGCTTGAGAAGGACCAGTGGAAGATAGTACACTGACCGTTGCTGAGACTTCCTCCTTTACTTTACTAACTGTCCTGATGGCAAGAGGGGCCCCCCTCCTACATAGCTACAATGGCGTTGTACCCTTGTGGCTCCTACACCCCATGCACTTCTCAGAGAAGAAGTCGCCCCCATAGGATGTTCATGAACTTTCTCACCCCCCGTTTACCGGACTGTTTTTTTCTCCCCTTTTCTTTTCTTTTCATTATGGGTATCTATGCTTCCTTGCAACTAAGTCCCTTGCCTCCATTGGGTCCTACCCATTGGATGTCCCCAGTTGATACCTGGTTATGTGGTACTATGTCCATGCCGAGTTGGGGTGGCAGTGGACTGGGTGGGGGGAAAACTGTTATGGGTATTTGTTCCTTTACACCAACGTATTTCCAAATGCCTGTTTATGCTTTAGGTACTATGCTATTGCCATACATACATTATCGATGTTGGATGTCACTGTGTTTTATGTTATCTGATGTGTTTATCTCTGCTCTGCTGGTCCTGGTACAACTGCGGTCTATTATACATGCCTTATATCCACCATGAGTTCCCTGAAATTTCTTACGTGGAACGTCAGAGGCTTGCGCAATAAGGTGAAACGTACAGCCGTCCTGAAATTCCTCAAATCTCAGCGTGCTGACATTATCACGCTAGTTGAAACTCATGTTACGGGCCATCTACAATCCTCTCTTAAAAAGTCTTGGGTAGGTTGGGCCTATCACGCTACCCACACCTCATATTCCAGAGGGGTGTCGATTCTGGTTGCAAAAAGGGTTCCCTTCGACCTAGTGTTGCTACAAACGGACCAGCAGGGCAGATATGTGTTTATACATGCCACCATTAATGGATCCCCTATTCTGATACTAGCTTGCTATGTCCCTCCCCCATACAACTCGCTTGTAATTAAGGAGGGTCTTGCTTTTATGACGCAATATCCCTCTATACCGGCAGTATGGATGGGGGACTTTAATATGACCCTCACCCCCGCTCTAGACCGAGTGGGCACACCAGACCCTCCCCTTGACCCACCGACCCATACCAGACTATACCGCATACTGACTGATTTCGCTATTGTTGACACCTGGCGTCACAAGCATCCGCACACTAAAGCTTTCTCCTGCTTTTCAGCCAGTCACAACACAATGTCACGTATCGATTTCATTTTACTTTCCAAGTCCCTGACACCTAAACTGGGAGATGTGGGATTTGCTCCGAGAATACTTTCGGATCACGCCCCCTACTGGATCACGCTCCAGCTCCTGAAAGCCTCCCCTGCTCCATCTTGGCGGTTGAACCCATTTTGGCTGACGGCTCTGGCGGACCAGGAGGATATCCCTGCAGAGCTACAATATTATTTCACAGCCAACAGGGACTCGGCCACATATGACTTGGTATGGGAGATGTTTAAAATCCACGCCCGCTCCCTCCTTTCCATGCGTATTAACAGAGTTAAAAGGTCATCTACAACAGGAACGCAGGAGAAAGTCTCTGTGATGTTGACAAAGGCGAAGGCAGAGATCAAGTGAGCTGGACGACTTTAAGTAGGCAGGACTGACGAGCAGAATCAACAACAGCTGGGTAACTGTGGAGAGAGATGGGAGCTGCCAATTAGCCGACAGCTGAGCGGCCAGCTCAAAAAAGGAAGGGCTGAGCCCTGACAAGGACTTAGAGAGGATGAAGATCCACCACCATATGCATGACTGGTGAGATTCCATGTAGTGTCCAAGGATCGGTTCTATACAGTAGATCCCCAGGAGGACATATAGAGGAGGAGATCTTCCATATACATCATTTGTGAGATCCCAAGTAGATTAATATAATTGGTTCTATACAGGGGAACCCCAGGAGGATATATAGAGGGAGATCTACCATATATATTACTGGTGAGATTCCATGTAGAGTACAAGGATTCGTTTTATACAGTAGATCCACAGGAGGGCACAGAGAAGAGCAGATCCATCATACGCATTATTGGTGAGATCCCATGTAGTGTCTAAACATTGGTTCTATACAGTTGATCCTCAAGAAGACAGAGAGAGGAAGATCCACCATATACATGACTGGTGAAATCCCATGTAGAGTACAAGAATTGCTTTTATACAGTGGATCTCCAGGAGGACATAAAGAGAAGATGATCTAGCATATACTGTACATTACTTGTTAGATCCCATAGAGAGTACAAAGATTGGTTCCATACAGTAGATCCCCAGGAGGACTCGTGAGGAGACACACTGTAAATATTACTGGTGAGATGATCCCATGTAGTATACGAGGATCCCATGCAGTATACTAGAACTGGTTCTTTACAGAAGATCCCCAGTAGGACATAGAGAGGAGTTCCACCATATACATCACTGGTGAGATCCCATGTGGGATACAAGAATGGATTCTATACAGAAGTTCTCTGGATGGTTATATACATCAGTGATCAGATTCAATCTAATTTATATAAAGAGAATGAATGTGTATTTCATGTTTTAGCATACGTATGGGATGGATGAATAGAAGATGGGTGGATGGAAAGATGGATGGGTGGTGGGATAGATATGATGATTGAATAAGGATGGATGGGCGTGTAGACAGTGGGATGGATATGATGGATGAATACAGGATGTATGGATGATGGTGGGATGGATGGACGTGTAGACAGTGGGATGGATATGATGGATGGATGAATAGAGGATGGATGGATGATGGTGGGATGGAAGGACGTGTAGACAGTGGGACGGATATGATGGATGGATGATGGTGGAATGGATGGGCATGTAGACAGTGGGACGGATATGATGGATGGATGAATAGAGGATGTATGGATGATGGTGGGATGGATGGGCGTGTAGACAGTGGGACGGATATGATGGATGGATGAATAGAGGATGTATGGATGATGGTGGGATGGATGGGCGTGTAGACAGTGGGACGGATATGATGGATGGATGATGGTGGGATGGATGGGCGTGTAGACAGTGGGACGGATATGATGGATGGATGATGGTGGGATGGATGGACGTGTAGACAGTGGGATGGATATGATGGATGGATGATGGTGGGATGGATGAGCGTGTAGACAGTGGGATGGATATGATGGATGGATGATGGTGGGATGGATGGGCGTGTAGACAGTGGGACGGATATGATGGATGGATGATGGTGGGATGGATGGACGTGTAGACAGTGGGATGGATATGATGGATGGATGATGGTGGGATGGATGAGCGTGTAGACAGTGGGATGGATATGATGGATGGATGAATAGAGGATGTATGGATGATGGTGGGATGGATGGGCGTGTAGACAGTGGGACGGATATGATGGATGGATGAATAGAGGATGGATGGATGATGGTGGGATGGATGGGCGTGTAGACAGTGGGACGGATATGATGGATGGATGAATAGAGGATGTATGGATGATGGTGGGATGGATGGGCGTGTAGACAGTGGGACGGATATGATGGATGGATGAATACAGGATGGATTGATGAATAGGGTGGATAGACAGAAGGATAGATATGATGGATGAATAGAGGATGGATGGATGATGGTGGGATGGATGGGCATGTAGACAGTGGGACGGATATGATGGATGGATGAATACAGGATGGATTGATGAATAGGGTGGATAGACAGAAGGATAGATATGATGGATGAATAGAGGATGGATGGATGATGGTGGGATGGATGGGCGTGTAGACAGTGGGATGGATATGATGGATGGATGAATATGATGGATGGGGACCTAGCAGGAAGATGGAAGCCTAATCCCTGAGCTCCTGCCACCACAGGGAAAAGCTGACTGGAATCTGAGGTAAAATTGCCCCTAAATCCCTCCAAATCATGGGGACTGCATCGCGGAACTCTTCTGCCTCCAATTAGGGGACGAGGGTTATAATATTCCTGAAATGCTTCATACCAGCAGAGGGAACACGGGGCCTTCCCGCCACAGACACTCACACTCTCAGGCTTCTGAGGCAGCCCTGACAGAACCACCACACACAGGATCTCCAAACCCTCACAGGGATAGAAATGTCATTGAACTCTCACCACAGCCGCACTTAAACATGCAGGACCTGCGCACCATCGCAGAGGATATCAAAGACACCTTATCTGCCGCCATTTCAGAGCTCAGGCTCGATATCCGTGCGCTCAGTGACAGAGTTCTCACAGTTGAAAGAGTGACTGAACGCCATGATGTGACTATCCGCAAAGCTGCGAATCGCATTGACTCCCACACATTACAAATGAGAGATATGCAACGCCATCTGGAAAACCTCGACAACAGAGGTCGGCGCCATAATCTCAGAGTCAGAGGACTACCAGAGGCCATCGAGGGAGAACAAATAGCCCCCACTGTGACTGGAATCTTCAATGGTCTGCTTAATAGACCACCTCATACACCCATTGATATGGAAAGGATCCACCGGGCCTTACGTCCCAAGGGAAGGGAGACGGATCCCCCGAGGGACATCATTTGCTGTATAATAGACTTCAAACTGAAGGAAGAAATTATCAGACAAGCAAGAAGCAAACCTCAAATTCTCCATGATGGGAGAGCAATTCAAATCTATCAGGACCTCTCAGGAATCACCTTACAGCACCGCCGTGATCTGAGGCCTCTGCTGGACGCCCTTCGCATGAAAGGTATTCAATATAAATGGAAATTCCCGTTTTGCCTTTCTGCCTCCACCCAGGGCCGCACGGCTCTCCTGAGAGTACCAGAGGATCTGCCACACTTCTGCGGAACCCTGGGCATACCCCTGGTAGATGTCCCTAACTGGTATGCAGAGTTTCGTCACTCAGTGACAAGCAAAGAATCACCTCAGGAAGAACCCATGGAGGCGCAGGATACCAGGTACCGTAGGAGAAGGTCCCCATCCGCCCCCAGACACCTTACCGGTACCCACATTCACTACCAGGGGGGCAGCCCCACAAACTCACCGAGGCTCAGGAGAGCTCGCCGAAACCGCTAGCCGGCCTCAGATACACGCTACCATGCAATCTCAGTTTGCCCTGTTCAGCTTTAATCAGTTCTTTCACACTGTTAACCTTTC
Organism: Lithobates septentrionalis; assembly: GCA_037952835.1. Lineage (NCBI taxonomy): Eukaryota > Metazoa > Chordata > Amphibia > Anura > Ranidae > Lithobates > Lithobates septentrionalis. The sequence goes on from JBBDGP010003579.1 coordinate 45,843, forward strand.
ATTCAATGTTTATGTGACTGACTTTCTTCAAGAGATATTCGGCACAATAGATGTTTTGCATCTTTACTGGGTTCGGATTGTGTCCCTGTCATGGACATTGCAAGTTTAGCTAGAAAGCAGCAGCACTTGCCTATGGAATGAACACCGCCCATATGTCTAGTGGAGTGTTCTAAAACTACATGACCCACAACACCCTGCGGTTTGTACCCGCCCCTGACCTGGCAGCAGTCCTGTACAGTGTCACTTCCGCCCACAATCTCCCTGACACCAAGGAAAAGCCTCAAGAACATCCGACGTACACTGCGACTGTTACCTGGACAACGCCTCAGATCATCACACTCAATGCTGACTTCCAAAGCTGTGTCTCACATGGACTCTTCTACTCCATCGCTGGCGGCAACCACTCGTGTACTGACTGAGGAGCCTACAGGGGCTACCCCCTCCATCTACATGTCCTGTACAGACACTCAACTGATGTGACACCTACCTGAAAACTTATACACAGTACACTACATCCATCTACATGTCCTGTACAGACACTCAACTGATGTGACACCTACCTGAAGACTTATACACAGTACACTACATCCATCTACATGTCCTGTACAGACACTCAACTGATGTGACACCTACCTGAAGACTTATACACAGTACACTACATCCATCTACATGTCCTGTACAGACACTCAACTGATGTGACACCTACCTGAAGACTTATACACAGTACACTACATCCATCTACATGTCCTGTACAGACACTCAACTGATGTGACACCTAACTGAAGACTTATACACAGTACACTACATCCATCTACATGTCATGTACAGACACTCAACTGATGTGACACCTACCTGAAGACTTATACACAGTACACTACATCCATCTACATGTCCTGTACAGACACTCAACTGATGTGACACCTACCTGAAGACTTATACACAGTACACTACATCCATCTACATGTCCTGTACAGACACTCACTGCTGAGAACTGATGTGGCACCTACCTGAAAACTTATACACAGTACACTACATCCATCTACATGTCCTGTACAGACACTCAACTGATGTGACACCTACCTGAAAACTTATATACAGTACACTACATCCATCTACATGTCCTGTACAGACACTCAACTGATGTGACACCTAACTGAAGACTTATACACAGTACACTACATCCATCTACATGTCATGTACAGACACTCAACTGATGTGACACCTACCTGAAGACTTATACACAGTACACTACATCCATCTACATGTCCTGTACAGACACTCAACTGATGTGACACCTACCTGAAGACTTATACACAGTACACTACATCCATCTACATGTCCTGTACAGACACTCACTGCTGAGAACTGATGTGGCACCTACCTGAAAACTTATACACAGTACACTACATCCATCTACATGTCCTGTACAGACACTCAACTGATGTGACACCTACCTGAAAACTTATATACAGTACACTACATCCATCTACATGTCCTGTACAGACACTCAACTGATGTGACACCTACCTGAAAACTTATACACAGTACACTACATCCATCTACATGTCCTGTACAGACACTCAACTGATGTGACACCTACCTGAAAACTTATACACAGTACACTACATCCATCTACATGTCCTGTACAGACACTCAACTGATGTGACACCTACCTGAAGACTTATACACAGTACACTACATCCATCTACATGTCCTGTACAGACACTCAACTGACGTGACACCTACCTGAAGACTTATACACAGTACACTACATTCATCTACATGTCCTGTACAGACACTCAACTGATGTGACACCTACCTGAAGACTTATACACAGTACACTACATCCATCTACATGTCCTGTACAGACACTCAACTGATGTGACACCTACCTGAAGACTTATACACAGTACACTACATTCATCTACATGTCCTGTACAGACACTCACTGCTGAGAACTGATGTGGCACCTACCTGAAAACTTATACACAGTACACTACATCCATCTACATGTCCTGTACAGACACTCAACTGATGTGACACCTACCTGAAGACTTATATACAGTACACTACATCCATCTACATGTCCTGTACAGACACTCAACTGATGTGACACCTACCTGAAAACTTATATACAGTACACTACATCCATCTACATGTCCTGTACAGACACTCAACTGATGTGACACCTACCTGAAAACTTATACACAGTACACTACATCCATCTACATGTCCTGTACAGACACTCAACTGATGTGACACCTACCTGAAAACTTATACACAGTACACTACATCCATCTACATGTCCTGTACAGACACTCAACTGATGTGACACCTACCTGAAGACTTATACACAGTACACTACATCCATCTACATGTCCTGTACAGACACTCAACTGATGTGACACCTACCTGAAAACTTATACACAGTACACTACATCCATCTACATGTCCTGTACAGACACTCAACTGATGTGACACCTACCTGAAGACTTATACACAGTACACTACATCCATCTACATGTCCTGTACAGACACTCAACTGATGTGACACCTACCTGAAGACTTATACACAGTACACTACATCCATCTACATGTCCTGTACAGACACTCAACTGATGTGACACCTACCTGAAAACTTATACACAGTACACTACATCCATCTACATGTCCTGTACAGACACTCAACTGATGTGACACCTACCTGAAAACTTATATACAGTACACTACATCCATCTACATGTCCTGTACAGACACTCAACTGATGTGACACCTACCTGAAAACTTATATACAGTACACTACATCCATCTACATGTCCTGTACAGACACTCAACTGATGTGATACCTACCTGAAGACTTATACACAGTACACTCCATCCATCTACATGTCCTGTACAGACACTCAACTGATGTGATACCTACCTGAAGACTTATACACAGTACACTACATCCATCTACATGTCCTGTACAGACACTCATCTGATGTGACACCTACCTGAAGACTTATACACAGTACACTACATTCATCTACATGTCCTGTACAGACACTCAACTGATGTGACACCTACCTGCAGACTTATGCAGAGTGCACTACCGCCATCTACTGGCCTGTAACTGTAACTTTACCCAATCACACTTGCTGGCATGTTAGGTTGCACGGCGAGGTATGAGGTATATTCCACACTCTCTCTATGGGAAATCTTCTAGTCTATAAGTTTAGTATTCCTCAGACTTTCTAGTTGGAGATCTGTCACTGATTGCATGGTCAGCTTGCTGACTGATTTACTTGTTTATTTATATGTTACTCCGGTTACAGTGTTCTATCCCTCTTTTGAGATTTTTGTGCTGTTTTTAGGCCCTATAAATGTCCTCTGTTTAATTACCTCACACGTTCTGAGGCCGACACTTGACCCATAAGAGGGCACCCACCTTTACAAATCCCACATTTAGCCGTGATAGTATTTAATGGCGTTTTGGGTGCCTTCTGGTATGGGGGCTGGGTGGTGGTATCACAACTTCCAATATTTCTATATGATGGTTCTTGTATGCTGTTTGTGTAATGATGCATTTACTCACCCAAATCCCACCACTCAGCACTCACGTTTCTTTGAGAGTATCCCCTCGCCCTATTATTATATATCCCCCAGAAAATACGTTCTCCAAAACCTCCTCCTTTTATCACCTGAAGACCCTGTGGTGGCGGACTATACCGTTCTTTCCTTTACCTATAGTCCTCCTTCACTGCTTAGTGATTGCCAACCCCCACACAGTTGTGAGTCACGGTGCTGTTACACCCCTCGGGGTACACACATCGTACCCACACTGTACCTTACCGATACTGTACAGTTTAGAGGTACAGGAGCAAGTCACCCCCAAACCTCATCGGTTTCACCCCAGTTACCCCAACATTACACTTAAGCCTGCCATACACTGAACAGACCCACATTCTGATCGCCTAGGTCATCCCTCTCCCTTCACTCATACTTATGGCGGATGACACAGACCCCCAGGCCTCACCGCCTGACCTACATAAGTACCTACAGACACTCAAACTCTGCTCAATCAATATACAAGGCCTTAACATCCCAGAGAAAAGGTCTAAACTGTTCTATTTCCTACAACGATCAAAAATACATGTAGCACTTATACAGGAAACGCACTTCAGGACAGATAGCATCCCTAAACTGTATAATCACCAATTCCCACTGGTGTACCACGCTTCCAACACCGAGGCTAAATCCAAAGGAGTCTCAATCTTAATTTCTAAACAATGCCCCCTGCAGGTGACAGAAGTCCAAAGAGACTCCGGAGGGAGATTCCTATTCATTAAAGGCACTCTGCACCACAGGCCTGTCACAATAGCTAACATTTACGCCCCTAACTCACAACAAGTGGCCTTTTTTAGAGACACCTTCCAACAACTTCTCAGCTTCCAATCAGGTACTCTGATAGTAGGAGGCGACTTCAATGTCGCTCTGAATCCCTCCCTTGACACATCCAACGGTTCTTCTTCCCTAACCTACAGAGCCTTACGAGCTATTAAATTGCAGCTCAGCAACCTGTTACTTCACGATGCCTGGCGCACATTACACCCCAACACTAAGGACTTCACCTTCTTTTCTGCACCTCATAACAAATACTCCAGAATAGACCACTTTTTTTTATCCCAAAATGATCTCACACACCTCTCAAAAGCCACGATTGAACCCATGGTTCTTTCTGATCACAACCCCATATTTATAACTCTAACCCTCCCGACGACCCATGGTAGGTCCAACATATGGCGACTTGATAATTCTCTACTGACCGACCTGGACCATATTCAACAAATTACCACGAGCCTCACCCAATACTTTGCAGAAAATACAACAGAAGACACCTCTCCTATCTCCGTTTGGGCAGCACACAAATGCGTCATAAGGGGGAAATTTATCTCCCTTGCGGCCCAACGAAACAAAATCAGAAAAGCACGAATTAATGAGCTGACCGACCGCATACTAACACTTGAGCAAGTGCACAAAGCGTCGCTAGCAGCTTCCACATTAACAGAACTAACTCAGACCAGAGAAGAACTTCTAGAGGAACTTAACCATACACTAAAACGTAACTACGCCATGACCCAAAAATTATTCGATGAATTCGGCAACAAGTCGGGTAAACTTTTAGCCAGAGCGCTTCAAGTTAAGAAAGCGGCCCATACCATTCACAAAATTACAACACCGACTGGCGACGCCCTTGTTACTACAGATGATATCTCTGACCATTTTGTTCAGTACTTCTCCAAACTATACAACCTCCCCACCACGCTCCCCCCTGCAGCCACCTCGGACCGAATGGCAGCCATTACCGACTTCCTTGCACAATACTGTCCCTCCCCCCTCTCTTCAGATGAATCCTCGGACCTTGATCTCCCAATCTCAGGAGAAGAAATTTTAACTGCATTAAAACAAATGAAACCGGGCAAAAGCCCTGGCCCAGATGGCCTGTCAGTTAGCTATTATAAGTCCTTCCCAGACACTCTCATTCCCCACCTCACCAAAGCCTTCAATAATCTCTCACCAACCTCTAATACGATGAGGGACATCCTTGAAGCACACGTCACTCTCATTCCCAAACAAGGCAAAGACCCCTCATTGGTCTCTAACTACTGCCCGATTTCACTTCTGAACGTAGACCTAAAGCTCTACGCCAAAGTGTTGGCAAACCGCATTCTCCCTCTGCTACCCAAATTAATCTCCCTTGATCAAGTAGGTTTTGTCCCTGGCAGGGAGGCCAGGGACAATACTATCAAGGCTCTAAATATCCATCACTGGCTCTCCAAAACATCCACAAAAGGTTTTTTCCTGTCTTTGGACGCAGAGAAGGCGTTGGACAGGGTGGCCTGGGACTATATGGAAGCGACTTTAAGAGTAATGGGTTTCCCATCGCATCTACTCCAAATGATCCTGGCGCTATACTCTGCACCTACAGCTAAACTTAGGATCAATGGCCGCCTGTCGAACGCCTTCTCTGTCTCAAACGGAACCCGTCAGGGATGCCCCCTATCCCCGCTCATATTCATCCTTACTATGGAACCAATGCTTCGCAGATTAAGAGACAACCCGGACGTCAAAGGCATTAACATTGGTGATAACCACTATAAATTAGCAGCCTATGCGGATGACGTTTTACTCTTCCTCACGGACCCTATAGTCACTATCCCCAATCTTCTTAAAGATTTCTCATTATTCAAAACCTTGTCAAACCTTCAAATTAACTTTACAAAATGGAAAGCACTGAACATCACCCTACCAGCCACACTGGTCACCCAATGCAAACAGAACTTCCCCTTTACATGGGAATCACAGGACATTACATACCTGGGCATCAAAATACCTACTAAACTACAGGATCTCTACATGAGAAACTTCCAACCCGCACTTCAAAACATACAAGCTGATTTAAATAAATGGCATTTCGGGTCCTTCTCCTGGTTGGGTAGGACAGCCATATTAAAAATGAATGTACTGCCCAGACTTCTTTACCTTTTTCAGGCAATCCCCATAAAGCTACCCACCTCCTTTTTTACATCATACAAGCGTATGTGCAGGACTTTTATCTGGGCGTCCAAGACCCCCCGACTAAGCTGGGATAGGCTAGTACTCCCCAAGCTATTAGGGGGCCTTGGCCTCCCCGACATTCAAAAATACCACTGGGCATGTCATTTAACTAGGATTGTAGATTGGCATCTGCATCGTTCCAATAAAGCCTGGATTACACTTGAAGACTCTTTCACTAAAACCCCGCTGTCACATCTACCCTGGATCAATCACAACTCCATTCCTAGAGATTTGGTGACACATCCCTTTATTGGAGCCACATTGTCCCACCTTAAATTAGCCGGCAAAGCACTGGATTACACACCGCACCCAGGCCCTATGACCCCTTTGGTCCGTAATCCTGACTTCCTGCCAGGCCTTGCCTTAAGAGATCTGCACAGGGAATCATGCACAGCCCCCATCAGGGCACACCACTTCTTCCAAAATGGTGAACTCCTCCCCCACCAAGCCATGGCAGCCAAACTCACGGAATACAACATCCCCTTTTACAAGTACCTACAATTAAGACACTTTTTTACTGACGCCAAATCCATCTCACTGTGGTACCGAGATCGTACACCCTTTGAATTGCTATGTGATAGTTCAGAACCCCAACGTCATGTGATCTCTACTGTTTACACATTCTTATTTTCAAATTGCAAAATTAAAGATGATAAGCTTGTCCGTCGTTGGGAATCAGAACTGTCTATAGACTTAACCTCCACTGAATGGGAACGTATACACAACCATATTCATAAGGGCTCCATTAATGTATCCACCCAGGAAAACAGATACAAAATATTCACCAACTGGTACAGGACACCTGACAAGATCCACACAATGCACCCCTCGGTCCCCCCGACATGCTGGCGTTGCAATGCGGCGCTTGGCACCCTCATTCATATCTGGTGGGAATGTCCTCTTATCATACCGTACTGGACGGAAATTCACCGCCTTATCACCCAAATGACCTCTTACACCCCAGACTTCACTCCGGCCCAATACATGCTCCATCACACCTCCATGCCCCTCTCCTCCTACAAAAAATCCCTTACCCTACACCTTATCAATGCAGCCAACCTCTGTGTCCCGGTTCACTGGAGGAGTTCCACACCACCCACAGTGTCTGAATGGTTCAAAAGAGTCGATAGAACGGCCGAGATGGAAAAACTCATTTACCAAGCAAAAGACAATCCCACAAAATGTAATACAACATGGGCTTGCTGGTTACACTTTAGAGTTTCCTCGACGCAGATCATTCCGTCCGGTGACCCAACCTCTCCGCCATGATCGATACTGATCTGTCACAGAGACGTCATAGTGTCTGGCTGATCGTACCCTCCCTCCGTCCATACCCTTCCTCCGTCCATACCCTCCCTCCGTCCATACCCTCCCTCCGTCCATACCCTCCCTCCGTCCATACCCTCCCTCCGTCCATACCCTTCCTCTTACCCAATTAATCCTTACCGATCATACTTAGGTGATCTCCACACCCTCTCAACCTGATACCAACATAACTCCTTCACTGTTCCGGCAGGAGCACACACCCTAACGGTTTCTGGTCTCCTTACTCCCCCCCCCCCACTCCTAAACAACATAATATTATTACGGAGCTGCCTCTCAATCATATGGGTACCGAATAGGTTTAAAACCACACACATTACTACACATGGTCCCCACCCATTCACAGTTAGAACCCTTTAGGGGTGAATGGGTTTAAGGGTGGCTTTGATCGGTACATAACATTACCCCGATTGGACCCCTACCCCCACATCAACCCCTTCTCCCTCACACGGAGATGCTTAATGATCCTTAGTTTATACACTTGTTAATTAGGGTATTCCCGCTTTACCATAGGAATACTTTACTGGGTCAGAACTTCACCTCCATCACTAATACAGAAGTCACCTAGTAAGAGGCTCAGTTGGCCGTATTTTGAACTCGTTCTTACATTTCTGCTTTATTTATCAATTGTATGACTTATTGATTGTATGACTTATTGATTGTATTAACAGCTTCTGTTTCAATGTATACCCGATAACTGTGACTTTATGTATATCTGAAAAATTTTAATAAACATTTATTGAAAAAAAAAAAAAAAAAATATGATGGATGGATGATGGTGGGATGGATGGACGTGTAGACAGTGGGACGGATATGATGGATGGATGAATAGAGGATGGATGGATGATGGTGGGATGGATGGACGTGTAGACAGTGGGACGGATATGATGGATGGATGAATACAGGATGCATTGATGAATAGGGTGGATAGACAGAAGGATAGATATGATGGATGAATAGAGGATGGATGGATGATGGTGGGATGGATGGACGTGTAGACAGTGGGACGGATATGATGGATGGATGAATACAGGATGCATTGATGAATAGGGTGGATAGACAGAAGGATAGATATGATGGATGAATAGAGGATGGATGGATGATGGTGGGATGGATGGACGTGTAGACAGTGGGATGGATATGATGGATGGATGAATAGAGGATGTATGGATGATGGTGGGATGGATGGGCGTGTAGACAGTGGGATGGATATGATGGATGGATGAATAGAGGATGTATGGATGATGGTGGGATGGATGGGCGTGTAGACAGTGGGATGGATATGATGGATGGATGAATAGAGGATGTATGGATGATGGTGGGATGGATGGGCGTGTAGACAGTGGGATGGATATGATGGATGGATGAATAGAGGATGTATGGATGATGGTGGGATGGATGGACGTGTAGACAGTGGGACGGATATGATGGATGGATGAATAGAGGATGTATGGATGATGGTGGGATGGATGGGCGTGTAGACAGTGGGATGGATATGATGGATGGATGAATAGAGGATGGATGGATGATGGTGGGATGGATGGGCGTGTAGACAGTGGGATGGATATGATGGATGGATGAATAGAGGATGGATGGATGATGGTGGGATGGATGGGCGTGTAGACAGTGGGATGGATATGATGTATGGATGATGGTGGGATGGATGGACGTGTAGACAGTGGGATGGATATGATGGATGGATGATGGTGGGATGGATGGACGTGTAGACAGTGGGATGGATATGATGGATGGATGATGGTGGGATGGATGGGCGTGTAGACAGTGGGATGGATATGATGGATGGATGAATAGAGGATGGATGGATGATGGTGGGATGGATGGACGTGTAGACAGTGGGATGGATATGATGGATGGATGATGGTGGAATGGATGGGCGTGTAGACAGTGGGATGGATATGATGGATGGATGATGGTGGGATGGATGGGCGTGTAGACAGTGGGATGGATATGATGGATGGATGATGGTGGGATGGATGGGCGTGTAGACAGTGGGATGGATATGATGTATGGATGATGGTGGGATGGATGGGCGTGTAGACAGTGGGACGGATATGATGGATGGATGAATAGAGGATGTATGGATGATGGTGGGATGGATGGGCGTGTAGACAGTGGGATGGATATGATGGATGGATGAATAGAGGATGTATGGATGATGGTGGGATGGATGGACGTGTAGACAGTGGGACGGATATGATGGATGGATGAATAGAGGATGTATGGATGATGGTGGGATGGATGGACGTGTAGACAGTGGGACGGATATGATGGATGGATGAATAGAGGATGGATGGATGATGGTGGGATGGATGGGCATGTAGACAGTGGGACGGATATGATGGATGGATGAATACAGGATGGATTGATGAATAGGGTGGATAGACAGAAGGATAGATATGATGGATGAATAGAGGATGTATGGATGATGGTGGGATGGATGGGCGTGTAGACAGTGGGATGGATATGATGGATGGATGAATAGAGGATGGATGGATGATGGTGGGATGGATGGGCGTGTAGACAGTGGGATGGATATGATGGATGGATGATGGTGGGATGGATGGGCGTGTAGACAGTGGGACGGATATGATGGATGGATGAATAGAGGATGGATGGATGATGGTGGGATGGATGGGCGTGTAGACAGTGGGACGGATATGATGGATGGATGAATAGAGGATGGATGGATGATGGTGGGATGGATGGACGTGTAGACAGTGGAATGGATATGATGGATGGATGATGGTGGGATGGATGGGCGTGTAGACAGTGGGACGGATATGATGGATGGATGAATAGAGGATGTATGGATGATGGTGGGATGGATGGGCGTGTAGACAGTGGGACGGATATGATGGATGGATGAATAGAGGATGGATGGATGATGGTGGGATGGATGGACGTGTAGACAGTGGAATGGATATGATGTATGGATGATGGTGGGATGGATGGGCGTGTAGACAGTGGGATGGATATGATGGATGGATGATGGTGGGATGGATGGGCGTGTAGACAGTGGGATGGATATGATGGATGGATGATGGTGGGATGGATGGACGTGTAGACAGTGGGATGGATATGATGGATGGATGATGGTGGGATGGATGGGCGTGTAGACAGTGGGATGGATATGATGGATGGATGATGGTGGGATGGATGGGCGTGTAGACAGTGGGATGGATATGATGGATGGATGATGGTGGGATGGATGGGCGTGTAGACATTGGGACGGATATGATGGATGGATGAATAGAGGATGGATGGATGATGGTGGGATGGATGGACGTGTAGACAGTGGGATGGATATGATGGATGGATGAATAGAGGATGTATGGATGATGGTGGGATGGATGGACGTGTAGACAGTGGGATGGATATGATGGATGGATGATGGTGGGATGGATGGGCGTGTAGACAGTGGGACGGATATGATGGATGGATGAATAGAGGATGGATGGATGATGGTGGGATGGATGGACGTGTAGACAGTGGGATGGATATGATGGATGGATGATGGTGGGATGGATGAGCGTGTAGACAGTGGGATGGATATGATGGATGGATGAATAGAGGATGTATGGATGATGGTGGGATGGATGGACGTGTAGACAGTGGGATGGATATGATGGATGGATGAATAGAGGATGTATGGATGATGGTGGGATGGATGGACGTGTAGACAGTGGGACGGATATGATGGATGGATGAATAGAGGATGGATGGATGATGGTGGGATGGATGGACGTGTAGACAGTGGGATGGATATGATGGATGGATGATGGTGGGATGGATGGACGTGTAGACAGTGGGATGGATATGATGTATGGATGATGGTGGGATGGATGGGCGTGTAGACAGTGGGATGGATATGATGGATGGATGATGGTGGGATGGATGGGCGTGTAGACAGTGGGATGGATATGATGGATGGATGATGGTGGGATGGATGAGCGTGTAGACAGTGGGATGGATATGATGGATGGATGATGGTGGGATGGATGGGCGTGTAGACAGTGGGATGGATATGATGGATGGATGATGGTGGGATGGATGGACGTGTAGACAGTGGGACGGATATGATGGATGGATGAATAGAGGATGGATGGATGATGGTGGGATGGATGAGCGTGTAGACAGTGGGATGGATATGATGGATGGATGATGGTGGGATGGATGAGCGTGTAGACATTGGGACGGATATGATGGATGGATGAATAGAGGATGTATGGATGATGGTGGGATGGAAGGACGTGTAGACAGTGGGATGGATATGATGTATGGATGATGGTGGGATGGATGGGCGTGTAGACAGTGGGATGGATATGATGGATGGATGATGGTGGGATGGATGGACGTGTAGACAGTGGGATGGATATGATGTATGGATGATGGTGGGATGGATGGGCGTGTAGACAGTGGGATGGATATGATGGATGGATGAATAGAGGATGTATGGATGATGGTGGGATGGATGGACGTGTAGACAGTGGGACGGATATGATGGATGGATGAATAGAGGATGGATGGATGATGGTGGGATGGATGGACGTGTAGACAGTGGGATGGATATGATGGATGGATGATGGTGGGATGGATGGACGTGTAGACAGTGGGATGGATATGATGTATGGATGATGGTGGGATGGATGGGCGTGTAGACAGTGGGATGGATATGATGGATGGATGATGGTGGGATGGATGGGCGTGTAGACAGTGGGATGGATATGATGGATGGATGATGGTGGGATGGATGAGCGTGTAGACAGTGGGATGGATATGATGGATGGATGATGGTGGGATGGATGGGCGTGTAGACAGTGGGATGGATATGATGGATGGATGATGGTGGGATGGATGGACGTGTAGACAGTGGGACGGATATGATGGATGGATGAATAGAGGATGGATGGATGATGGTGGGATGGATGAGCGTGTAGACAGTGGGATGGATATGATGGATGGATGATGGTGGGATGGATGAGCGTGTAGACATTGGGACGGATATGATGGATGGATGAATAGAGGATGTATGGATGATGGTGGGATGGAAGGACGTGTAGACAGTGGGATGGATATGATGTATGGATGATGGTGGGATGGATGGGCGTGTAGACAGTGGGATGGATATGATGGATGGATGATGGTGGGATGGATGGACGTGTAGACAGTGGGATGGATATGATGTATGGATGATGGTGGGATGGATGGGCGTGTAGACAGTGGGATGGATATGATGGATGGATGATGGTGGGATGGATGGGCGTGTAGACAGTGGGATGGATATGATGGATGGATGATGGTGGGATGGATGGGCGTGTAGACAGTGGGATGGATATGATGGATGGATGAATACAGGATGGATTGATGAATAGGGTGGATAGACAGAAGGATAGATATGATGGATGAATAGAGGATGGATAGATTATAGGGTAGAATGAGGGAGTACAGGACAGAATAGGAAAGAATTGTTGGTTTGGATCTGTGGGAATGTAGAGGGATGCAGATTCCTCTGGTGGGATGTTTAGGAAAAGGGGAATGGGGCCTTTCACAGCTGTTCCCCCGAGTGCAGAGAATCTCCAGATGGGACGTGACTGGAACGCAATGTCACCCTGTATTACATTACCCCAAAGGGGGGGGGGGGGTTGGTGCAGTCACATACACTGATTACCTGAACACATCTTCCCAGACACTGGTGGCAGAATAGACACCCTGACAAGATCAGAGCTGGAATACAAGAAATAAATGTGGGGGGGGGGGGATACAGACACACAGTAAAAAAAAGAAAAAGGAGAAGAAAATAGGGGAAAGCAAAAGTGCCGAGGACCGATACGGTACTTCGGATCTGTGTTACTGGGGACACTAAGAATAAAGAATAAAGGCTTCAATAGAGGGAGCCTGGTAGGAGGACAGGATAGAGGGAGTCTGAAGAAGTATGATGGAGATGGAGCCTGCAGAAAGATGACAGAGCCCAGGGTAGGGAGACAAACATGGAGCCTGGTAGAATCTGGACATAGACTGGACCTGTATATGCAAGATGGAGATGGAGCCTGTGGATAGTGATGGATGGTGGTGGAACCTAAAAAAGTAGGATGGAGTCTCAGAGGAGGAGGACCATTGATTGAACCTGGAAAAGTAGGATGGAGATGAAGTCTGGGAAGAAGAGGACATTGAACCTGAAAAAGTAGAACATAGATGGAGTCTGCGAGAGGGAGGACATTGAACCTGTAAAACTAGGATGAAGATGGAGTGTGGGAGAAGGAGGACATTGATTGAACCTGGAAAAGTAGGATGGAGATGGAGTGTGGGAGAAGGAGGACATTGATTGAACCTGGAAAAGTAGGATGGAGATGGAGCCTGAAAGAAAAACAATGGAGACTTATCACAGCTCACCTATCCAGAATCCCCTTTTAAAGGAAACCTGAAAGACACCTGAGGACTGCCATGACTGGCCTCTCCTGACAATCCTGGTTCCTGGGTGTGATTTAGGTGGAGCCTATTGGTCATCCAAATAACTAAACATTGGTCAGTGGAACAAACAAAAGCACCCAAACACTCATTACACCGCTACCTACCTCATCCGACACAGCATCTTACCATAGGATAGTATGAACCTGACCCAGATGTCTCAGAGACTTGGGCAGTGAGAGTCTTCCCATGAAGCTTAGGATGTTCCAGGGATAGTAGAAATCTCTCACAATGGGCACGGTGGGTGTACAGACTCAGGAACTCAGCACAGGGATGGTGGGAACCCCTCATAATGGGCACAGCGGGTGTACAGACCCGGGAACTCAGCACAGGGATGGTGGGAACCCCTCATAATGGGCACAGCGGGTGTACAGACCCGGGAACTCAGCACAGGGATGGTGAGAACCCCTCATAATGGGCACAGCGGGTGTACAGACCCGGGAACTGAGCACAGGGATGGTGGGAACCCCTCATAATGGGCACAGCGGGTGTACAGACCCAGGAACTCAGCACAGGGATGGTGAGAACCCCTCTTAATGGGCACAGCGGGTGTACAGACCCAGGAACTCAGCACAGGGATGGTGGGAACCCCTCATAATGGGCACAGCGGGTGTACAGACCCGGGAACTCAGCACAGGGATGGTGAGAACCCCTCATAATGGGCACAGCGGGTGTACAGACCCGGGAACTCAGCACAGGGATGGTGGGAACCCCTCATAATGGGCACAGCGGGTGTACAGACCCGGGAACTCAGCACAGGGATGGTGAGAACCCCTCATAATGGGCACAGCGGGTGAACAGACCTGGGAACTGAGCACAGGGATGGTGAGAACCCCTCATAATGGGCACAGCGGGTGTACAGACCCGGGAACTCAGCACAGGGATGGTGGGAACCCCTCATAATGGGCACAGCGGGTGTACAGACCCGGGAACTCAGCACAGGGATGGTGAGAACCCCTCATAATGGGCACAGCGGGTGTACAGACCCGGGAACTCAGCACAGGGATGGTGAGAACCCCTCATAATGGGCACAGCGGGTGTACAGACCCGGGAACTGAGCACAGGGATGGTGGGAACCCCTCATAATGGGCACAGCGGGTGTACAGACCCAGGAACTCAGCACAGGGATGGTGAGAACCCCTCTTAATGGGCACAGCGGGTGTACAGACCCAGGAACTCAGCACAGGGATGGTGGGAACCCCTCATAATGGGCACAGCGGGTGTACAGACCCGGGAACTCAGCACAGGGATGGTGGGAACCCCTCATAATGGGCACAGCGGGTGTACAGACCCGGGAACTCAGCACAGGGATGGTGGGAACCCCTCATAATGGGCACAGCGGGTGTACAGACCCGGGAACTCAGCACAGGGATGGTGAGAACCCCTCATAATGGGCACAGCGGGTGAACAGACCTGGGAACTGAGCACAGGGATGGTGAGAACCCCTCATAATGGGCACAGCGGGTGTACAGACCCGGGAACTCAGCACAGGGATGGTGGGAACCCCTCATAATGGGCACAGCGGGTGTACAGACCCGGGAACTCAGCACAGGGATGGTGAGAACCCCTCATAATGGGCACAGCGGGTGTACAGACCCGGGAACTCAGCACAGGGATGGTGAGAACCCCTCATAATGGGCACAGCGGGTGTACAGACCCGGGAACTCAGCACAGGGATGGTGGGAACCCCTCATAATGGGCACAGCGGGTGTACAGACCCAGGAACTCAGCACAGGGATGGTGGGAACCCCTCATAATGGGCACAGCGGGTGTACAGACCCAGGAACTCAGCACAGGGATGGTGAGAACCCCTCATAATGGGCACAGCGGGTGTACAGACCCAGGAACTCAGCACAGGGATGGTGGGAACCCCTCATAATGGGCACAGCGGGTGTACAGACCCAGGAACTCAGCACAGGGATGGTGGGAACCCCTCATAATGGGCACAGCGGGTGTACAGACCCGGGAACTCAGCACAGGGATGGTGGGAACCCCTCATAATGGGCACAGCGGGTGTACAGACCCGGGAACTCAGCACAGGGATGGTGGGAACCCCTCATAATGGGCACAGCGGGTGTACAGACCCGGGAACTCAGCACAGGGATGGTGAGAACCCCTCATAATGGGCACGGCGGGTGTACAGACTCAGGAACTCAGCACAGGGATGGTGGGAACCCCTCATAATGGGCACAGCGGGTGTACAGACCCGGGAACTCAGCACAGGGATGGTGAGAACCCCTCATAATGGGCACAGCGGGTGTACAGACCCGGGAACTGAGCACAGGGATGGTGGGAACCCCTCATAATGGGCACAGCGGGTGTACAGACCCAGGAACTCAGCACAGGGATGGTGAGAACCCCTCTTAATGGGCACAGCGGGTGTACAGACCCAGGAACTCAGCACAGGGATGGTGGGAACCCCTCATAATGGGCACAGCGGGTGTACAGACCCGGGAACTCAGCACAGGGATGGTGAGAACCCCTCATAATGGGCACAGCGGGTGTACAGACCCGGGAACTCAGCACAGGGATGGTGAGAACCCCTCATAATGGGCACAGCGGGTGTACAGACCCAGGAACTCAGCACAGGGATGGTGGGAACCCCTCATAATGGGCACAGCGGGTGTACAGACCCGGGAACTCAGCACAGGGATGGTGGGAACCCCTCATAATGGGCACAGCGGGTGTACAGACCCGGGAACTCAGCACAGGGATGGTGAGAACCCCTCATAATGGGCACAGCGGGTGAACAGACCTGGGAACTGAGCACAGGGATGGTGAGAACCCCTCATAATGGGCACAGCGGGTGTACAGACCCGGGAACTCAGCACAGGGATGGTGAGAACCCCTCATAATGGGCACAGCGGGTGTACAGACCCGGGAACTCAGCACAGGGATGGTGAGAACCCCTCATAATGGGCACAGCGGGTGTACAGACCCGGGAACTCAGCACAGGGATGGTGGGAACCCCTCATAATGGGCACAGCGGGTGTACAGACCCGGGAACTCAGCACAGGGATGGTGAGAACCCCTCATAATGGGCACAGCGGGTGTACAGACCCAGGAACTCAGCACAGGGATGGTGAGAACCCCTCTTAATGGGCACAGCGGGTGTACAGACCCAGGAACTCAGCACAGGGATGGTGGGAACCCCTCATAATGGGCACAGCGGGTGTACAGACCCGGGAACTCAGCACAGGGATGGTGAGAACCCCTCATAATGGGCACAGCGGGTGTACAGACCCGGGAACTCAGCACAGGGATGGTGGGAACCCCTCATAATGGGCACAGCGGGTGTACAGACCCGGGAACTCAGCACAGGGATGGTGAGAACCCCTCATAATGGGCACAGCGGGTGAACAGACCTGGGAACTGAGCACAGGGATGGTGAGAACCCCTCATAATGGGCACAGCGGGTGTACAGACCCGGGAACTCAGCACAGGGATGGTGGGAACCCCTCATAATGGGCACAGCGGGTGTACAGACCCGGGAACTCAGCACAGGGATGGTGAGAACCCCTCATAATGGGCACAGCGGGTGTACAGACCCGGGAACTCAGCACAGGGATGGTGAGAACCCCTCATAATGGGCACAGCGGGTGTACAGACCCGGGAACTGAGCACAGGGATGGTGGGAACCCCTCATAATGGGCACAGCGGGTGTACAGACCCAGGAACTCAGCACAGGGATGGTGAGAACCCCTCTTAATGGGCACAGCGGGTGTACAGACCCAGGAACTCAGCACAGGGATGGTGGGAACCCCTCATAATGGGCACAGCGGGTGTACAGACCCGGGAACTCAGCACAGGGATGGTGAGAACCCCTCATAATGGGCACAGCGGGTGTACAGACCCGGGAACTCAGCACAGGGATGGTGGGAACCCCTCATAATGGGCACAGCGGGTGTACAGACCCGGGAACTCAGCACAGGGATGGTGAGAACCCCTCATAATGGGCACAGCGGGTGAACAGACCTGGGAACTGAGCACAGGGATGGTGAGAACCCCTCATAATGGGCACAGCGGGTGTACAGACCCGGGAACTCAGCACAGGGATGGTGGGAACCCCTCATAATGGGCACAGCGGGTGTACAGACCCGGGAACTCAGCACAGGGATGGTGAGAACCCCTCATAATGGGCACAGCGGGTGTACAGACCCGGGAACTCAGCACAGGGATGGTGGGAACCCCTCATAATGGGCACAGCGGGTGTACAGACCCGGGAACTCAGCACAGGGATGGTGAGAACCCCTCTTAATGGGCACAGCGGGTGTACAGACCCAGGAACTCAGCACAGGGATGGTGAGAACCCCTCATAATGGGCACAGCGGGTGTACAGACCCGGGAACTCAGCACAGGGATGGTGGGAACCCCTCATAATGGGCACAGCGGGTGTACAGACCCGGGAACTCAGCACAGGGATGGTGAGAACCCCTCATAATGGGCACAGCGGGTGTACAGACCCGGGAACTCAGCACAGGGATGGTGAGAACCCCTCATAATGGGCACAGCGGGTGTACAGACCCGGGAACTCAGCACAGGGATGGTGGGAACCCCTCATAATGGGCACAGCGGGTGTACAGACCCGGGAACTCAGCACAGGGATGGTGGGAACCCCTCATAATGGGCACAGCGGGTGTACAGACCCAGGAACTCAGCACAGGGATGGTGGGAACCTCTCATAATGGGCACAGCGGGTGTACAGACCCAGGAACTCAGCACAGGGATGGTGGGAACCCCTCATAATGGGCACAGCGGGTGTACAGACCCGGGAACTCAGCACAGGGATGGTGGGAACCCCTCATAATGGGCACAGCGGGTGTACAGACCCGGGAACTCAGCACAGGGATGGTGAGAACCACTCATAATGGGCACAGCGGGTGTACAGACCCGGGAACTCAGCACAGGGATGGTGGGAACCCCTCATAATGGGCACAGCGGGTGTACAGACCCAGGAACTCAGCACAGGGATGGTGGGAACCCCTCATAATGGGCACAGCGGGTGTACAGACCCGGGAACTCAGCACAGGGATGGTGGGAACCTCTCATAATGGGCACAGCGGGTGTACAGACCCAGGAACTCAGCACAGGGATGGTGGGAACCCCTCATAGTGGGCACAGCGGGTGTACAGACCCGGGAACTCAGCACAGGGATGGTGGGAACCCCTCATAATGGGCACAGCGGGTGTACAGACCCGGGAACTCGGCACAGGGATGGTGGGAACCCCTCATAATGGGCACAGCGGGTGTACAGACTCAGGAACTCAGCACAGGGATGGTGGGAACCCCTCATAATGGGCACAGCGGGTGTACAGACCCGGGAACTGAGCACAGGGATGGTGAGAACCCCTCATAATGGGCACAGCGGGTGTACAGACCCGGGAACTCAGCACAGGGATGGTGGGAACCCCTCATAATGGGCACAGCGGGTGTACAGACCCGGGAACTCAGCACAGGGATGGTGAGAACCCCTCATAATGGGCACAGCGGGTGAACAGACCTGGGAACTCAGCACAGGGATGGTGAGAACCCCTCATAATGGGCACAGCGGGTGTACAGACCCAGGAACTCAGCACAGGGATGGTGGGAACCCCTCATAATGGGCACAGCGGGTGTACAGACCCAGGAAATCAGCACAGGGATGGTGGGAACCCCTCATAATGGGCACAGCGGGTGTACAGACCCGGGAACTCAGCACAGGGATGGTGAGAACCCCTCATAATGGGCACAGCGGGTGTACAGACCCAGGAACTCAGCACAGGTATGGTGGGAACCCCTCATAATGGGCACAGCGGGTGTACAGACCCGGGAACTCAGCACAGGGATGGTGGGAACCCCTCATAATGGGCACAGCGGGTGTACAGACTCGGGAACTCAGCACAGGGATGGTGGGAACCCCTCATAATGGGCACAGCGGGTGTACAGACCCGGGAACTCAGCACAGGGATGGTGAGAACCCCTCATAATGGGCACATTGGGTGTATAGACCCAGGAACTCAGCACAGGGATGGAGGGAACCCCTCATAATGGGCACAGCGGGTGTACAGACCCGGGAACTCAGCACAGGGATGGTGGGAACCCCTCATAATGGGCACAGCGGGTGTACAGACCCGGGAACTCAGCACAGGGATGGTGAGAACCTCTCATAATGGGCACAGCGGGTGTACAGACCCAGGAACTCAGCACAGGGATGGTGGGAACCCCTCATAATGGGCACAGCGGGTGTACAGACCCGGGAACTCAGCACAGGGATGGTGAGAACCCCTCATAATGGGCACAGCGGGTGTACAGACCCGGGAACTCAGCACAGGGATGGTGAGAACCCCTCATAATGGGCACAGCGGGTGTACAGACCCGGGAACTCAGCACAGGGATGGTGAGAACCCCTCATAATGGGCACATTGGGTGTACAGACCCGGGAACTCAGCACAGGGATGGTGAGAACCTCTCATAATGGGCACAGCGGGTGTACAGACCCAGGAACTCAGCCCAGGGATGGTGGGAACCCCTCATAATGGGCACAGCGGGTGTACAGACCCGGGAACTCAGCACAGGGATGGTGAGAACCCCTCATAATGGGCACAGCGGGTGTACAGACCCGGGAACTCAGCACAGGGATGGTGAGAACCCCTCATAATGGGCACAGCGGGTGTACAGACCCGGGAACTCAGCACAGGGATGGTGGGAACCCCTCATAATGGGCACAGCGGGTGTACAGACCCGGGAACTCAGAACAGGGATGGTGGGAACCCCTCATAATGGGCACAGCGGGTGTACAGACCCCGGAACTGAGCACAGGGATGGTGGGAACCCCTCATAATGGGCACATTGGGTGTACAGACCCGGGAACTCAGCACAGGGATGGTGGGAACCCCTCATAATGGGCACAGCGGGTGTACAGACCCGGGAACTCAGCACAGGGATGGTGGGAACCCCTCATAATGGGCACATTGGGTGTACAGACCCGGGAACTCAGCACAGGGATGGTGGGAACCCCTCATAATGGGCACAGCGGGTGTACAGACCCGGGAACTCAGCACAGGGATGGTGGGAACCCCTCATAATGGGCACAGCGGGTGTACAGACCCGGGAACTCAGCACAGGGATGGTGGGAACCCCTCATAATGGGCACAGCGGGTGTACAGACCCGGGAACTCAGCACAGGGATGGTGGGAACCCCTCATAATGGGCACAGCGGGTGTACAGACCCGGGAAGTCAGCACAGGGATGGTGAGAACCCCTCATAATGGGCACAGCGGGTGTACAGACCCAGGAACTCAGCACAGGGATGGTGGGAACCCCTCATAATGGGCACAGCGGGTGTACAGACCCGGGAACTCAGCACAGGGATGGTGGGAACTCCTCATAATGGGCACAGCGGGTGTACAGACCCGGGAACTCAGCACAGGGATGGTGGGAACCCCTCATAATGGGCACAGCGGGTGTACAGACCCAGGAACTCAGCACAGGGATGGTGGGAACCCCTCATAATGGGCACAGCGGGTGTACAGACCCGGGAACTCAGCACAGGGATGGTGAGAACCCCTCATAATGGGCACAGCGGGTGTACAGACCCGGGAACTCGGCACAGGGATGGTGAGAACCCCTCATAATGGGCACAGCGGGTGTACAGACCCGGGAACTCAGCACAGGGATGGTGAGAACCCCTCATAATGGGCACAGCGGGTGTACAGACCCAGGAACTCAGCACAGGGATGGTGGGAACCCCTCATAATGGGCACAGCGGGTGTACAGACCCAGGAACTCAGCACAGGGATGGTGGGAACCCCTCATAATGGGCACAGCGGGTGTACAGACCCCGGAACTGAGCACAGGGATGGTGGGAACCCCTCATAATGGGCACAGCGGGTGTACAGACCCGGGAACTCAGCACAGGGATGGTGGGAACCCCTCATAATGGGCACATTGGGTGTACAGACCCGGGAACTCAGCACAGGGATGGTGGGAACCCCTCATAATGGGCACAGCGGGTGTACAGACCCCGGAACTCAGCACAGGGATGGTGGGAACCCCTCATAATGGGCACAGCGGGTGTACAGACCCCGGAACTCAGCACAGGGATGGTGGGAACCCCTCATAATGGGCACAGCGGGTGTACAGACCCGGGAACTCAGCACAGGGATGGTGGGAACCCCTCATAATGGGCACAGCGGGTGTACAGACCCGGGAACTCAGCACAGGGATGGTGGGAACCCCTCATAATGGGCACAGCGGGTGTACAGACCCGGGAACTCAGCACAGGGATGGTGGGAACCCCTCATAATGGGCACAGCGGGTGTACAGACCCGAGAACTCAGCACAGGGATGGTGAGAACCCCTCATAATGGGCACAGCGGGTGTACAGACCCGGGAACTCAGCACAGGGATGGTGGGAACTCCTCATAATGGGCACAGCGGGTGTACAGACCCAGGAACTCAGCACAGGGATGGTGAGAACCCCTCATAATGGGCACAGCGGGTGTACAGACCCGGGAACTCAGCACAGGGATGGTGGGAACCCCTCATAATGGGCACAGCGGGTGTACAGACCCGGGAACTCAGCACAGGGATGGTGGGAACCCCTCATAATGGGCACAGCGGGTGTACAGACCCAGGAACTCAGCACAGGGATGGTGGGAACTCCTCATAATGGGCACAGCGGGTGTACAGACCCGGGAACTCAGCACAGGGATGGTGAGAACCTCTCATAATGGGCACAGCGGGTGTACAGACCCGGGAACTCAGCACAGGGATGGTGGGAACCCCTCATAATGGGCACAGCGGGTGTACAGACCCGGGAACTCAGCACAGGGATGGTGGGAACTCCTCATAATGGGCACAGCGGGTGTACAGACCCGGGAACTCAGCACAGGGATGGTGAGAACCCCTCATAATGGGCACAGCGGGTGTACAGACCCGGGAACTCAGCACAGGGATGGTGGGAACCCCTCATAATGGGCACAGCGGGTGTACAGACCCGGGAACTCAGCACAGGGATGGTGGGAACCCCTCATAATGGGCACAGCGGGTGTACAGACCCGGGAACTCAGCACAGGGATGGTGGGAACCCCTCATAATGGGCACAGCGGGTGTACAGACCCAGGAACTCAGCACAGGGATGGTGGGAACCCCTCATAATGGGCACAGCGGGTGTACAGACCCGGGAACTCAGCACAGGGATGGTGAGAACCCCTCATAATGGGCACAGCGGGTGTACAGACCCGGGAACTCAGCACAGGGATGGTGGGAACCCCTCATAATGGGCACAGCGGGTGTACAGACCCAGGAACTCAGCACAGGGATGGTGGGAACTCCTCATAATGGGCACAGCGGGTGTACAGACCCGGGAACTCAGCACAGGGATGGTGAGAACCTCTCATAATGGGCACAGCGGGTGTACAGACCCGGGAACTCAGCACAGGGATGGTGGGAACCCCTCATAATGGGCACATTGGGTGTACAGACCCGGGAACTCAGCACAGGGATGGTGGGAACCCCTCATAATGGGCACAGCGGGTGTACAGACCCGGGAACTCGGCACAGGGATGGTGGGAACCCCTCATAATGGGCACAGCGGGTGTACAGACCCGGGAACTCAGCACAGGGATGGTGGGAACCCCTCATAATGGGCACAGCGGGTGTACAGACCCGGGAACTCAGCACAGGGATGATGAGAACCCCTCATAATGGGCACAGCGGGTGTACAGACCCGGGAACTCAGCACAGGGATGGTGGGAACCCCTCATAATGGGCACAGCGGGTGTACAGACCCGGGAACTCAGCACAGGGATGATGAGAACCCCTCATAATGGGCACAGCGGGTGTACAGACCCGGGAACTCAGCACAGGGATTGTGAGAACCCCTCATAATGGGCACAGCGGGTGTACAGACCCGGGAACTCAGCACAGGGATGGTGGGAACCTCTCATAATGGGCACAGCGGGTGTACAGACCCGGGAACTCAGCACAGGGATGGTGAGAACCTCTCATAATGGGCACAGCGGGTGTACAGACCCGGGAACTCAGCACAGGGATGGTGAGAACCCCTCATAATGGGCACAGCGGGTGTACAGACCCGGGAACTCAGCACAGGGATGGTGGGAACCCCTCATAATGGGCACAGCGAGTGTACAGACCCGGGAACTCAGCACAGGGATGGTGAGAACCCCTCATAATGGGCACAGCGGGTGTACAGACCCGGGAACTCAGCACAGGGATGGTGGGAACCCCTCATAATGGGCACAGCGAGTGTACAGACCCGGGAACTCAGCACAGGGATGGTGAGAACCCCTCATAATGGGCACAGCGAGTGTACAGACCCGGGAACTCAGCACAGGGATGGTGAGAACCCCTCATAATGGGCACAGCGGGTGTACAGACCCGGGAACTCAGCAAAGCAATGGGGGGAACCCCTCATAATGGGCACAGCGAGTGTACAGACCCGGGAACTCAGCACAGGGATGGTGAGAACCCCTCATAATGGGCACAGCGGGTGTACAGACCCAGGAACTCAGCACAGGGATGGTGGGAACCCCTCATAATGGGCACAGCGGGTGTACAGACCCGAGAACTCAGCACAGGGATGGTGGGAACCCCTCATAATGGGCACAGCGGGTGTACAGACCCGGGAACTCAGCACAGGGATGGTGAGAACCCCTCATAATGGGCACAGCGGGTGTACAGACCCGAGAACTCAGCACAGGGATGGTGAGAACCCCTCATAATGGGCACATTGGGTGTACAGACCCGGGAACTCAGCACAGGGATGGTGAGAACCCCTCATAATGGGCACAGCGGGTGTACAGACCCGAGAACTCAGCACAGGGATGGTGGGAACCCCTCATAATGGGCACAGCGGGTGTACAGACCCGGGAACTCAGCACAGGGATGGTGAGAACCCCTCATAATGGGCACAGCGGGTGTACAGACCCAGGAACTCAGCACAGGGATGGTGAGAACCCCTCATAATGGGCACAGCGGGTGTACAGACCCGGGAACTCAGCACAGGGATGGGGGGAACCCCTCATAATGGGCACAGCGAGTGTACAGACCCGGGAACTCAGCACAGGGATGGGGGGAACCCCTCATAATGGGCACAGCGGGTGTACAGACCCGGGAACTCAGCACAGGGATGGTGAGAACCCCTCATAATGGGCACAGCGGGTGTACAGACCCGGGAACTCAGCACAGGGATGGTGGGAACCCCTCATAATGGGCACATTGGGTGTACAGACCCGGGAACTCAGCACAGGGATGGTGGGAACCCCTCATAATGGGCACAGCGGGTGTACAGACCCCGGAACTCAGCACAGGGATGGTGGGAACCCCTCATAATGGGCACAGCGGGTGTACAGACCCAGGAACTCAGCACAGGGATGGTGGGAACCCCTCATAATGGGCACATTGGGTGTACAGACCCGGGAACTCAGCACAGGGATGGTGGGAACCCCTCATAATGGGCACAGCGGGTGTACAGACCCCGGAACTCAGCACAGGGATGGTGGGAACCCCTCATAATGGGCACAGCGGGTGTACAGACCCAGGAACTCAGCACAGGGATGGTGGGAACCCCTCATAATGGGCACATTGGGTGTACAGACCCGGGAACTCAGCACAGGGATGGTGGGAACCCCTCATAATGGGCACAGCGGGTGTACAGACCCCGGAACTCAGCACAGGGATGGTGGGAACTCCTCATAATGGGCACAGCGGGTGTACAGACCCGGGAACTCAGCACAGGGATGGTGAGAACCTCTCATAATGGGCACAGCGGGTGTACAGACCCGGGAACTCAGCACAGGGATGGTGGGAACCCCTCATAATGGGCACAGCGGGTATACAGACCCGGGAACTCAGCACAGGGATGGTGAGAACCCCTCATAATGGGCACAGCGGGTGTATAGACCCGGGAACTCAGCACAGGGATGGGGGGAACCCCTCATAATGGGCACAGCGGGTGTACAGACCCAGGAACTCAGCACAGGTATGGTGGGAACCCCTCATAATGGGCACAGCGGGTGTACAGACCCGGGAACTCAGCACAGGGATGGTGGGAACCCCTCATAATGGGCACAGCGGGTGTACAGACCCCGGAACTCAGCACAGGGATGGTGGGAACCCCTCATAATGGGCACAGCGGGTGTAGAGACCCGGGAACTCAGCACAGGGATGGTGAGAACCCCTCATAATGGGCACAGCGGGTGTACAGACCCGGGAACTCAGCACAGGGATGGTGGGAACCCCTCATAATGGGCACAGCGGGTGTACAGACCCGGGAACTCAGCACAGGGATGGTGGGAACCCCTCATAATGGGCACAGCGGGTGTACAGACCCGGGAACTCAGCACAGGGATGGTGAGAACCCCTCATAATGGGCACAGCGGGTGTACAGACCCCGGAACTCAGCACAGGGATGGTGGGAACCCCTCATAATGGGCACAGCGGGTGTACAGACCCGGGAACTCAGCACAGGGATGGTGAGAACCCCTCATAATGGGCACAGCGGGTGTACAGACCCGGGAACTCAGCACAGGGATGGTGGGAACCCCTCATAATGGGCACAGCGGGTGTACAGACCCCGGAACTCAGCACAGGGATGGTGGGAACCCCTCATAATGGGCACAGCGGGTGTACAGACCCGGGAACTCAGCACAGGGATGGTGGGAACCCCTCATAATGGGCACAGCGGGTGTACAGACCCAGGAACTCAGCACAGGGATGGTGGGAACCCCTCATAATGGGCACAGCGGGTGTACAGACCCCGGAACTCAGCACAGGGATGGTGGGAACCCCTCATAATGGGCACAGCGGGTGTACAGACCCGGGAACTCAGCACAGGGATGGTGGGAACCCCTCATAATGGGCACAGCGGGTGTACAGACCCGGGAACTCAGCACAGGGATGGTGGGAACCCCTCTTAATATAAGACTGCTGGGAGTGGGGTCTGATCAGCTGTGCGTGTAATCTGATCTCCCTCCTTGGTAGAATAGGAAGTCTGGTGAGGACTTGGCTGTGACCGGATATCCAATGTTTCACATTCCCCGACAAAAAGGAAATAAATCACAAATTATTCTTCAGTCCTGAACATTGTATGTGATTACAAAGCTCTCATGCCACCCCACAGGTACAGGGAACTGCCATCGGGGAATGTGGTACACCAACCTACTGGCTCCATTTCCACCAACTGTCATCACCCACATGTGTACAGAGCCACTGCATATGTTCTGTATGATTGGGGCAGATGAGTGAAGCCAGAGGATGAGTATGAGGGGGGGAGGTCAGCAATGGGAGGCACCATAGTCTCTTCTGATAAGTCTCCTTTAAAAAAAAAAAAAAAAGACAGTAAATGGACACCTGGGTTAGGATACCAGACCGCATTGTACGGCAGGAGGGAGCACAGGTCACATAACCAGGGAGAGAGCAGCCAGAGAAACACACCTGAGCTCATCCCTGATCTGCAGGTTGTCCTTTGGAGCCTACGCCGGAGTATTTTGGGAGACGATCGCTTGGTTGCAGAGTACCTGTTGAATCCACGGACCGAGAGCTGGGGACACCATATCGGACCTGCCCCATCTTCCTACGTCCAGTACCTGAGCAGCATCTGATCCATACTCTATAGGATCTCAAGCCTGTATGACCCCTTTGTCATATGACATATAGGGTCCACCATAGCTGGTAAGAGTATTTATTTACCTCTGAAGTGTCACTGAAAATGACCACAGACAAGCATTTCAATACTCCCTACGGGAAGAACGCATTACTTCACATTCCTGTGGACTTTATATTACACACACTCACTGTGTTGGACATATCTTTGTTGATTTTTGTTTTAGCACTTTGGCACATTGTATTTGTGTCTAGTTTACACTTCATAATCCCTTGCAGCGCCTCACTGTCACTTTATCACTCATTTGGAACCTTGTACGTTTGAGTGTTGCCAGCTTTTGTTTTATTTGTTTCACTATTGAAGTTATAGCGCAGTTATTCCCCACATACCCACCAGTAGCCAGAGAAGCCCCCATTATCCAGATTCATCTTCCTCCTTCATATAACAATTCAGATTCCTCACAGCAGACTAATAATGGGGGGCAGTCAGAGAGAGAAAAGAGTGTTAGAGGCAGAGAGAGACCACCAGGGTGGAGTTATGAGGGCAAAGAGATGGCCAGGATGAAGGTCAGAGGAGAAGAGGGATGGCCAGGATGAAGGTCAGAGGAGAAGAGGGATGGCCAGGATGAAGGTCAGAGGAGAAGAGGGATGGCCAGGATGAAGGTCAGAGGAGAAGAGAGATGGCCAGGATGAAGGTCAGAGGAGAAGAGGGATGGCCAGGATGAAGGTCAGAGGAGAAGAGAGATGGCCAGGATGAAGGTCAGAGGAGAAGAGGGACGGCCAGGATGAAGGTCAGAGGAGAAGAGGGACAGCCGGGATGAAGGTCAGAGGAGAAGAGAGACGGCCGGGATGAAGGTCAGAGGAGAAGAGGGACGGCCGGGATGAAGGTCAGAGGAGAAGAGAGACGGCCGGGATGAAGGTCAGAGGAGAAGAGAGACGGCCAGGATGAAGGTCAGAGGAGAAGAGGGACGGCCAGGATGGAGGTCAGAGGAGAAGAGGGATGGCCAGGATGAAGGTCAGAGGAGAAGAGGGACGGCCAGGATGAAGGTCAGAGGAGAAGAGAGACGGCCAGGATGGAGGTCAGAGGAGAAGAGGGATGGCCAGGATGAAGGTCAGAGGAGAAGAGGGACGGCCAGGATGAAGGTCAGAGGAGAAGAGGGACGGCCAGGATGAAGGTCAGAGGAGAAGAGGGACGGCCAGGATGAAGGTCAGAGGAGAAGAGAGGTAGCCAGGATGAAGGTCAGAGAAGAGAGACGGCCAGGATGAAGGTCAGAGGAGAAGAGAGACGGCCAGGATGAAGGTCAGAGGAGAAGAGGGACGGCCAGGATGAAGGTCAGAGGAGAAGACATGGCCAGGCTGAAGGTCAGAGGAGAAAACATGGCCAGGATGAAGGTCAGAGGAGAAGACATGGCCAGGATGAAGGTCAGAGGAGAAGTCATGGCCAGGATGAAGGTCAGAGGAGAAGAGGGACGGCCAGGATGAAGGTCAGAGGAGAAGAGGGACGGCCAGGATGAAGGTCAGAGGAGAAGAGGGACGGCCAGGATGAAGGTCAGAGGAGAAGAGGGACAGCCGGGATGAAGGTCAGAGGAGAAGAGAGACGGCCGGGATGAAGGTCAGAGGAGAAGAGGGACGGCCGGGATGAAGGTCAGAGGAGAAGAGAGACGGCCGGGATGAAGGTCAGAGGAGAAGAGAGACGGCCAGGATGAAGGTCAGAGGAGAAGAGGGACGGCCAGGATGAAGGTCAGAGGAGAAGAGGGACGGCCAGGATGAAGGTCAGAGGAGAAGAGGGACGGCCAGGATGAAGGTCAGAGGAGAAGAGGGACGGCCAGGATGAAGGTCAGAGGAGAAGAGGGACGGCCAGGATGAAGGTCAGAGGAGAAGAGGGATGGCCAGGATGAAGGTCAGAGGAGAAGAGGGACGGCCAGGATGAAGGTCAGAGGAGAAGAGGGACGGCCAGGATGAAGGTCAGAGGAGAAGAGAGACGGCCGGGATGAAGGTCAGAGGAGAAGAGAGACGGCCAGGATGAAGGTCAGAGGAGAAGAGGGATGGCCAGGATGAAGGTCAGAGGAGAAGAGGGACGGCCAGGATGAAGGTCAGAGGAGAAGAGGGACGGCCAGGATGAAGGTCAGAGGAGAAGAGGGACGGCCAGGATGAAGGTCAGAGGAGAAGAGAGGTAGCCAGGATGAAGGTCAGAGAAGAGAGACGGCCAGGATGAAGGTCAGAGGAGAAGAGAGACGGCCAGGATGAAGGTCAGAGGAGAAGAGGGACGGCCAGGATGAAGGTCAGAGGAGAAGACATGGCCAGGCTGAAGGTCAGAGGAGAAAACATGGCCAGGATGAAGGTCAGAGGAGAAGACATGGCCAGGATGAAGGTCAGAGGAGAAGTCATGGCCAGGATGAAGGTCAGAGGAGAAGAGGGACGGCCAGGATGAAGGTCAGAGGAGAAGAGGGACGGCCAGGATGAAGGTCAGAGGAGAAGAGGGACGGCCAGGATGAAGGTCAGAGGAGAAGAGGGACAGCCGGGATGAAGGTCAGAGGAGAAGAGAGACGGCCGGGATGAAGGTCAGAGGAGAAGAGGGACGGCCGGGATGAAGGTCAGAGGAGAAGAGAGACGGCCGGGATGAAGGTCAGAGGAGAAGAGAGACGGCCAGGATGAAGGTCAGAGGAGAAGAGGGATGGCCAGGATGAAGGTCAGAGGAGAAGAGGGACGGCCAGGATGAAGGTCAGAGGAGAAGAGGGACGGCCAGGATGAAGGTCAGAGGAGAAGAGGGACGGCCAGGATGAAGGTCAGAGGAGAAGAGAGGTAGCCAGGATGAAGGTCAGAGAAGAGAGACGGCCAGGATGAAGGTCAGAGGAGAAGAGAGACGGCCAGGATGAAGGTCAGAGGAGAAGAGGGACGGCCAGGATGAAGGTCAGAGGAGAAGACATGGCCAGGCTGAAGGTCAGAGGAGAAAACATGGCCAGGATGAAGGTCAGAGGAGAAGACATGGCCAGGATGAAGGTCAGAGGAGAAGTCATGGCCAGGATGAAGGTCAGAGGAGAAGAGGGACGGCCAGGATGAAGGTCAGAGGAGAAGACATGGCCAGGATGAAGGTCAGAGGAGAAGACATGGCCAGGATGAAGGTCAGAGGAGAAGAGAGATGGCTTGGATGAAGGTCAGAGGAGAAGAGAGAGAGTCAGGATGAAGGTCAGAGAAGAGAGATGGCCAGGATGGAGGTCAGCGGAGAAGAGAGATGGCCAAGATGAAGATCAGAGGAGAAGAGAGATGGCCAGGATGGAGGTCAGAGGAGGAGAGAGACGGCCAGGATGAAGGTAAGAGGAGAAGAGAGACGGCCAGGATGAAGGTCAGAGGAGAAGAGAGGTGGCCAGGATGAAGGTCAGAGAAGAGAGACGGCCAGGATGAAGGTCAGAGGAGAAGAGGGACGGCCAGGATGAAGGTCAGAGGAGAAGACATGGCCAGGCTGAAGGTCAGAGGAGAAGACATGGCCAGGCTGAAGGTCAGAGGAGAAAACATGGCCAGGATGAAGGTCAGAGGAGAAGACATGGCCAGGATGAAGGTCAGAGGAGAAGTCATGGCCAGGATGAAGGTCAGAGGAGAAGAGGGACGGCCAGGATGAAGGTCAGAGGAGAAGACATGGCCAGGATGAAGGTCAGAGGAGAAGACATGGCCAGGATGAAGGTCAGAGGAGAAGAGAGATGGCTTGGATGAAGGTCAGAGGAGAAGAGAGAGAGTCAGGATGAAGGTCAGAGAAGAGAGATGGCCAGGATGGAGGTCAGCGGAGAAGAGAGATGGCCAAGATGAAGATCAGAGGAGAAGAGAGATGGCCAGGATGGAGGTCAGAGGAGGAGAGAGACGGCCAGGATGAAGGTCAGAGGAGAAGAGAGACGGCCAGGATGAAGGTCAGAGGAGAAGAGAGGTGGCCAGGATGAAGGTCAGAGAAGAGAGACGGCCAGGATGAAGGTCAGAGGAGAAGAGGGACGGCCAGGATGAAGGTCAGAGGAGAAGACATGGCCAGGCTGAAGGTCAGAGGAGAAGACATGGCCAGGATGAAGGTTAGAGGAGAAGAGAGATGGCTTGGATGAAGGTCAGAGGAGAAGAGAGAGAGTCAGGATGAAGGGCAGAGAAGAGAGATGGCCAGGATGAAGGTCAGCGGAGAAGAGGGACGGCCAGGATGAAGGTCAGAGGAGAAGACATGGCCAGGATGAAGGTCAGAGGAGAAGACATGGCCAGGATGAAGGTTAGAGGAGAAGAGAGATGGCTTGGATGAAGGTCAGAGGAGAAGAGAGAGAGTCAGGATGAAGGGCAGAGAAGAGAGATGGCCAGGATGAAGGTCAGCGGAGAAGAGAGATGGCCAGGATGAAGGTCAGAGGAGGAGAGAGACGGCCAGGATGAAGGTCAGAGGAGGAGAGAGACGGCCAGGAAGGAGGTTAGAGGAGGAGAGAGACAGCCAGGAAGGAGGTTAGAGGAGGAGAGAGACAGCCAGGATAGCATACAACTTATTATGGGGATGAAGAGACAGATCTGGGTGTCACATTGGGATGAAAACAGCTGTGGAGAAAGTTGGAGGAGAGTGTGGCCCCCGTAGAGGGTGGGTGGGCTGGGACACTGCTGGGTTCTGGTCTTTGTATCTCATCTCCTCAGCAAGGTGATGAGAGAAGCATAAAAGAAAGCAAGGACGGAGATAACCCTTCACAGCTCCACTCCAACTATGAGCTCACAGAATACTCTGCAGAGTCCAGAGGAGGGAAGGGCAACACAGCTCAGCAACGATTCCCACCCAGCCAGCATTTCTCATTTACCAGAGGACTCCATCCACAACTGAAATCCTAGATTAAATAGATGGGCACAAATCATAATCCATGTCCAGTTAGACTTCTCTAGATTGACCAGAATTATATCACTAGAGGGATCACCAGCAGGAGGAAGGAGGTCCTGATTCCTCTATATAGATCTTTATATCACTAGAGGGATCACCAGCAGGAGGAAGGAGGTCCTGATTCCTCTATATAGATCTTTATATCACTAGAGGGGTCACCAGCAGGAGGAAGGAGGTCCTGATTCCTCTATATAGATCTTTATATCACTAGAGGGGTCACCAGCAGGAGGAAGGAGGTCCTGATTCCTCTATATAGATCTTTATATCACTAGAGGGGTCACCAGCGGGAGGAAGGAGGTCCTGATTCCTCTATATAGATCTTTATATCACTAGAGGGGTCACCAGCAGGAGGAGGAAGGAGGTCCTGATTCCTCTATATAGATCTTTATATCACTAGAGGGGTCACCAGCAGGAGGAGGAAGGAGGTCCTGATTCCTCTATATAGATCTTTATATCACTAGAGGGGTCACCAGGGGGAGGAAGGAGGTCCTGATTCCTCTATAGATCTTTATATCACTAGAGGGATCACCGGCAGGAGGAAGGAGGTCCTGATTCCTCTATATAGATCTTTATATCACTAGAGGGGTCACCAGCGGGAGGAAGGAGGTCCTGATTCCTCTATATAGATCTTTATATCACTATATTTATATTTAACCTTCTATGAGGAGGTGAGTTGCCATCTAGATAAAGGAAGGCCCGTAGACGTGGTGAATCTGGATTTTGCAAAAGCATTTGACACAGTTCCCCATAAACGTTTACTGTACAAAATAAGGTGCGTTGGCATGGACCATAGGGTGAGTACATGGATTGAAAACTGGCTACAAGGGCGAGTTCAGAGGGTGGTGATAAATGGGGAGTACTCAGAATGGTCGGGGGTGGGTAGTGGGGTCCCCCAGGGTTCTGTGCTGGGACCAATCCTATTTAATTTGTTCATAAACGACCTGGAGGATGGGATAAACAGTTCAATCTCTGTATTTGCAGACGATACTAAGCTAAGCAGGGCAATAACTTCTCCGCAGGATGTGGAAATCTTGCAAAAAGACCTGAACAAATTAATGGGGGAGGGGCGACTACATGGCAAATGAGGTTCAATGTAGAAAAATGTAAAATAATGCATTTGGGTGGCAAAAATCTGAAGTCAATCTATACACTGGGGGGAGAACCTCTGGGGGAATCTAGGATGGAAAAGGACCTGGGGGTCCTAGTGGATGATAGGCTCAGCAATGACATGCAATGCCAAGCTGCTGCTAACAAAGCAAACAGAATATTGGCATTAAAAAGGGATCAACTCCAGAGATAAAACGATAATTCTCCCGCTCTACAAGACTCTGGTCCGGCCGCACCTGGAGTATGCTGTCCAGTTCTGGGCACCAGTCCTCAGGAAGGATGTACTGGAAATGGAGCGACTACAAAGAAGGGCAACAAAGCTAATAAAGGGTCTGGAGGATCTTAGTTATGAGGAAAGGTTGTGAGCTCTGAACTTATTCTCTCTGGAGAAGAGACGCTTGAGAGGGGATATGATTTCATTATATAAATACCGGACTGGTGACCCCACAATATATAAATACCGGACTGGTGACCCCACAATAGGGATAAAACTTTTTCGCAGAAGAGAGTTTAATAAGACTCGGGGCCACTCATTACAATTAGAAGAAAAGAGGTTTAACCTTAAACTACGTAGAGGGTTCTTTACTGTAAGAGCGGCAAGGATGTGGAATTCCCTTCCACAGGCGGTGGTCTCAGCGGGGAGCATTGATAGCTTCAAGAAACTATTAGATAATCACCTGAATGACCGCAATATACAGAGATATATAATGTAATACTGACACATAATCACACACATAGGTTGGACTTGATGGACTTGTGTCTTTTTTCAGCCTCACCTACTATGTAAATTTATAACTATGTAACTAGAGGGGTCACCATCAGGAGGAAGGGGGTCCTGATTCCTCTATATAGATCTTTATATCACTAGAGGGGTCACCAGCAGGAGGAAGGAGGTCCTGATTCCTCTATATAGATCTTTATATCACTAGAGGGATCACCAGCAGGAGGAAGGAGGTCCTGATTCCTCTATATAGATCTTTATATCACTAGAGGGGTCACCAGCGGGAGGAAGGGGGTCCTGATTCCTCTATATAGATCTTTATATCACTAGAGGGATCACCGGCAGGAGGAAGGAGGTCCTGATTCCTCTATATATATAGATCTTTATATCACTAGAGGGGTCACCAGGAGGAGGAAGGAGGTCCTGATTCCTCTATATAGATCTTTATATCACTAGAGGGATCACCAGCAGGTGGAAGGAGGTCCTGATTCCTCTATATATATAGATCTTTATATCACTAGAGGGATCACCAGCAGGAGGAAGGAGGTCCTGATTCCTCTATATAGATCTTTATATCACTAGAGGGGTCACCAGCGGGAGGAAGGGGGTCCTGATTCCTCTATATAGATCTTTATATCACTAGAGGGATCACCGGCAGGAGGAAGGAGGTCCTCATTCCTCTATATATATAGATCTTTATATCACTAGAGGGGTCACCAGCAGGAGGAAGGAGGTCCTGATTCCTCTATATATATAGATCTTTATATCACTAGAGGGGTCACCAGCAGGAGGAAGGAGGTCCTGATTCCTCTATATATATAGATCTTTATATCACTAGAGGGGTCACCGGCAGGAGGAAGGAGGTCCTGATTCCTCTATATAGATCTTTATATCACTAGAGGGGTCACCAGTAGGAGGAAGGAGGTCCTGATTCCTCTATATAGATCTTTATATCACTAGAGGGATCACCGGCAGGAGGAAGGAGGTCCTGATTCCTCTATATAGATCTTTATATCACTAGAGGGGTCACCAGTAGGAGGAAGGAGGTCCTGATTCCTCTATATATATAGATCTTTATATCACTAGAGGGATCACCAGCAGGAGGAAGGAGGTCCTGATTCCTCTATATAGATCTTTATATCACTAGAGGGGTCACCAGCAGGAGGAAGGAGGTCCTGATTCCTCTATATAGACCTTTATATCACTAGAGGGATCACCAGCAGGAGGAAGGAGGTCCTGATTCCTCTATATAGATCTTTATATCACTAGAGGGGTCACCGGCAGGAGGAAGGAGGTCCTGATTCCTCTATATAGATCTTTATATCACTAGAGGGATCACCGGCAGGAGGAAGGAGGTCCTGATTCCTCTATATAGACCTTTATATCACTAGAGGGATCACCAGCAGGAGGAAGGAGGTCCTGATTCCTCTATATAGATCTTTATATCACTAGAGGGATCACCAGCAGGAGGAAGGAGGTCCTGATTCCTCTATATAGATCTTTATATCACTAGAGGGGTCACCGGCAGGAGGAAGGAGGTCCTGATTCCTCTATATAGATCTTTATATCACTAGAGGGGTCACCAGCAGGAGGAAGGAGGTCCTGATTCCTCTATATAGATCTTTATATCACTAGAGGAATCACCAGCAGGAGGAAGGAGGTCCTGATTCCTCTATATAGATCTTTATATCACTAGAGGGGTCACCAGGGGGAGGAAGGAGGTCCTGATTCCTCTATATAGATCTTTATATCACTAGAGGGATCACCGGCAGGAGGAAGGAGGTCCTGATTCCTCTATATAGATCTTTATATCACTAGAGGGATCACCAGCAGGAGGAAGGAGGTCCTGATTCCTCTATATATAGATCTTTATATCACTAGAGGGGTCACCAGGGGGAGGAAGGAGGTCCTGATTCCTCTATATAGATCTTTATATCACTAGAGGGATCACCAGCAGGAGGAAGGAGGTCCTGATTCCTCTATATAGATCTTTATATCACTAGAGGGGTCACCGGCAGGAGGAAGGAGGTCCTGATTCCTCTATATAGATCTTTATATCACTAGAGGGGTCACCAGGAGGAGGAAGGAGGTCCTGATTCCTCTATATAGATCTTTATATCACTAGAGGGATCACCAGCAGGTGGAAGGAGGTCCTGATTCCTCTATATATATAGATCTTTATATCACTAGAGGGATCACCAGCAGGAGGAAGGAGGTCCTGATTCCTCTATTTAGATCTTTATATCACTAGAGGGGTCACCAGGAGGAGGAAGGAGGTCCTGATTCCTCTATATAGATCTTTATATCACTAGAGGGATCACCAGCAGGAGGAAGGAGGTCCTGATTCCTCTATATAGATCTTTATATCACTAGAGGGGTCACCAGGAGGAGGAAGGAGGTCCTGATTCCTCTATATAGATCTTTATATCACTAGAGGGATCACCAGCAGGAGGAAGGAGGTCCTGATTCCTCTATATAGATCTTTATATCACTAGAGGGGTCACCGGCAGGAGGAAGGAGGTCCTGATTCCTCTATATAGATCTTTATATCACTAGAGGGGTCACCAGCAGGAGGAAGGAGGTCCTGATTCCTCTATATATATAGATCTTTATATCACTAGAGGGGTCACCGGCAGGAGGAAGGAGGTCCTGATTCCTCTATATAGATCTTTATATCACTAGAGGGATCACCAGCAGGAGGAAGGAGGTCCTGATTCCTCTATATAGACCTTTATATCACTAGAGGGGTCACCAGCAGGAGGAAGGAGGTCCTGATTCCTCTATATAGATCTTTATATCACTAGAGGGGTCACCAGCAGGAGGAAGGAGGTCCTGATTCCTCTATATAGATCTTTATATCACTAGAGGGATCACCGGCAGGAGGAAGGAGGTCCTGATTCCTCTATATAGATCTTTATATCACTAGAGGGATCACCAGCAGGAGGAAGGAGGTCCTGATTCCTCTATATAGATCTTTATATCACTAGAGGGGTCACCGGCAGGAGGAAGGAGGTCCTGATTCCTCTATATAGATCTTTATATCACTAGAGGGGTCACCAGCAGGAGGAAGGAGGTCCTGATTCCTCTATATATATAGATCTTTATATCACTAGAGGGGTCACCAGGGGGAGGAAGGAGGTCCTGATTCCTCTATATAGATCTTTATATCACTAGAGGGGTCACCAGCAGGAGGAAGGAGGTCCTGATTCCTCTATATATATAGATCTTTATATCACTAGAGGGGTCACCAGCAGGAGGCAGGAGGTCCTGATTCCTCTATATAGATCTTTATATCACTAGAGGGGTCACCGGCAGGTGGAAGGAGGTCCTGATTCCTCTATATAGATCTTTATATCACTAGAGGGGTCACCAGCAGGAGGAAGGAGGTCCTGATTCCTCTATATAGATCTTTATATCACTAGAGGGGTCACCAGCAGGAGGAAGGAGGTCCTGATTCCTCTATATAGATCTTTATATCACTAGAGGGGTCACCAGCAGGAGGAAGGAGGTCCTGATTCCTCTATATAGATCTTTATATCACTAGAGGGATCACCAGCAGGAGGAAGGAGGTCCTGATTCCTCTATATATATAGATCTTTATATCACTAGAGGGGTCACCGGCAGGAGGAAGGAGGTCCTGATTCCTCTATATAGATCTTTATATCACTAGAGGGATCACCAGCAGGAGGAAGGAGGTCCTGATTCCTCTATATATATAGATCTTTATATCACTAGAGGGGTCACCAGCAGGAGGAAGGAGGTCCCGATTCCTCTATATAGATCTTTATATCACTAGAGGGATCACCAGCAGGAGGAAGGAGGTCCTGATTCCTCTATATAGATCTTTATATCACTAGAGGGGTCACCAGCAGGAGGAAGGAGGTCCTGATTCCTCTATATAGATCTTTATATCACTAGAGGGATCACCGGCAGGAGGAAGGAGGTCCTGATTCCTCTATATAGATCTTTATATCACTAGAGGGGTCACCAGCAGGAGGAAGGAGGTCCTGATTCCTCTATATAGATCTTTATATCACTAGAGGGGTCACCGGCAGGAGGAAGGAGGTCCTGATTCCTCTATATAGATCTTTATATCACTAGAGGGATCACCAGCAGGAGGAAGGAGGTCCTGATTCCTCTATATAGATCTTTATATCACTAGAGGGATCACCAGCAGGAGGAAGGAGGTCCTGATTCCTCTATATATATAGATCTTTATATCACTAGAGGGGTCACCGGCAGGAGGAAGGAGGTCCTGATTCCTCTATATAGATCTTTATATCACTAGAGGGATCACCAGCAGGAGGAAGGAGGTCCTGATTCCTCTATATATATAGATCTTTATATCACTAGAGGGGTCACCGGCAGGAGGAAGGAGGTCCTGATTCCTCTATATAGATCTTTATATCACTAGAGGGATCACCAGCAGGAGGAAGGAGGTCCTGATTCCTCTATATAGATCTATATATCACTAGAGGGGTCACCAGCAGGAGGAAGGAGGTCCTGATTCCTCTATATAGATCTTTATATCACTAGAGGGGTCACCAGCAGGAGGAAGGAGGTCCTGATTCCTCTATATATATAGATCTTTATATCACTAGAGGGGTCACCGGCAGGAGGAAGGAGGTCCTGATTCCTCTATATAGATCTTTATATCACTAGAGGGATCACCAGGGGGAGGAAGGAGGTCCTGATTCCTCTATATAGATCTTTATATCACTAGAGGGGTCACCAGCAGGTGGAAGGAGGTCCTGATTCCTCTATATAGATCTTTATATCACTAGAGGGGTCACCAGCAGGTGGAAGGAGGTCCTGATTCTTCTATATAGATCTTTATATCACTAGAGGGGTCACCAGCAGGAGGAAGGAGGTCCTGATTCCTCTATATAGATCTTTATATCACTAGAGGGATCACCAGCGGGAGGAAGGAGGTCCTGATTCCTCTATATAGATCTTTATATCACTAGAGGGGTCACCAGCAGGAGGAAGGAGGTCCTGATTCCTCTATATATATAGATCTTTATATCACTAGAGGGGTCACCGGCAGGAGGAAGGAGGTCCTGATTCCTCTATATAGATCTTTATATCACTAGAGGGATCACCAGGGGGAGGAAGGAGGTCCTGATTCCTCTATATAGATCTTTATATCACTAGAGGGATCACCAGCAGGTGGAAGGAGGTCCTGATTCTTCTATATAGATCTTTATATCACTAGAGGGGTCACCAGCAGGTGGAAGGAGGTCCTGATTCTTCTATATAGATCTTTATATCACTAGAGGGGTCACCAGCAGGAGGAAGGAGGTCCTGATTCCTCTATATAGATCTTTATATCACTAGAGGGATCACCAGGGGGAGGAAGGAGGTCCTGATTCCTCTATATAGATCTTTATATCACTAGAGGGGTCACCAGCGGGAGGAAGGAGGTCCTGATTCCTCTATATAGATCTTTATATCACTAGAGGGGTCACCAGCAGGAGGAAGGAGGTCCTGATTCCCTTATATATAGATCTTTATATCACTAGAGGGGTCACCAGCAGGAGGAAGGAGGTCCTGATTCCTCTATATATATAGATCTTTATATCACTAGAGGGGTCACCAGGGGGAGGAAGGAGGTCCTGATTCCTCTATATAGATCTTTATATCACTAGAGGGGTCACCAGCAGGAGGAAGGAGGTCCTGATTCCTCTATATAGATCTTTATACCACTAGAGGGGTCACCAGCAGGAGGAAGGAGGTCCTGATTCCTCTATATAGATCTTTATATCACTAGAGGGGTCACCAGCAGGAGGAAGGAGGTCCTGATTCCTCTATATAGATCTTTATATCACTAGAGGGGTCACCGGCAGGAGGAAGGAGGTCCTGATTCCTCTATATATATAGATCTTTATATCACTAGAGGGGTCACCAGGGGGAGGAAGGAGGTCCTGATTCCTCTATATAGATCTTTATATCACTAGAGGGGTCACCAGCAGGAGGAAGGAGGTCCTGATTCCTCTATATAGATCTTTATATCACTAGAGGGATCACCAGCAGGAGGAAGGAGGTCCTGATTCCTCTATATATATAGATCTTTATATCACTAGAGGGGTCACCGGCAGGAGGAAGGAGGTCCTGATTCCTCTATATAGATCTTTATACCACTAGAGGGGTCACCAGCAGGAGGAAGGAGGTCCTGATTCCTCTATATATATAGATCTTTATATCACTAGAGGGGTCACTAGCAGGAGGAAGGAGGTCCTGATTCCTCTATATAGATCTTTATATCACTAGAGGGATCACCAGCAGGAGGAAGGAGGTCCTGATTCCTCTATATATATAGATCTTTATATCACTAGAGGGGTCACCGGCAGGAGGAAGGAGGTCCTGATTCCTCTATATAGATCTTTATATCACTAGAGGGGTCACCAGCAGGAGGAAGGAGGTCCTGATTCCTCTATATAGATCTTTATATCACTAGAGGGGTCACCAGCAGGAGGAAGGAGGTCCTGATTCCTCTATATAGATCTTTATATCACTAGAGGGGTCACTAGCAGGAGGAAGGAGGTCCTGATTCCTCTATATATATAGATCTTTATATCACTAGAGGGGTCACCAGGGGGAGGAAGGAGGTCCTGATTCCTCTATATAGATCTTTATATCACTAGAGGGGTCACCGGCAGGAGGAAGGAGGTCCTGATTCCTCTATATAGATCTTTATATCACTAGAGGGATCACCAGCAGGAGGAAGGAGGTCCTGATTCCTCTATATAGATCTTTATATCACTAGAGGGATCACCAGCAGGAGGAAGGAGGTCCTGATTCCTCTATATAGATCTTTATATCACTAGAGGGATCACCAGCAGGTGGAAGGAGGTCCTGATTCTTCTATATAGATCTTTATATCACTAGAGGGGTCACCAGCAGGAGGAAGGAGGTCCTGATTCCTCTATATAGATCTTTATATCACTAGAGGGGTCACCAGCAGGAGGAAGGAGGTCCTGATTCCTCTATATAGATCTTTATACCACTAGAGGGATCACCAGCAGGAGGAGGAAGGAGGTCCTGATTCCTCTATATAGATCTTTATACCACTAGAGGGGTCACCAGCAGGAGGAAGGAGGTCCTGATTCCTCTATATAGATCTTTATATCACTAGAGGGGTCACCAGCAGGAGGAAGGAGGTCCTGATTCCTCTATATAGATCTTTATACCACTAGAGGGGTCACCAGCAGGAGGAAGGAGGTCCTGATTCCTCTATATAGATCTTTATATCACTAGAGGGGTCACCGGCGGGAGGAAGGAGGTCCTGATTCCTCTATATAGATCTTTATATCACTAGAGGGGTCACCAGCAGGAGGAAGGAGGTCCTGATTCCTCTATATAGATCTTTATATCACTAGAGGGGTCACCAGCAGGAGGAAGGAGGTCCTGATTCCTCTATATAGATCTTTATATCACTAGAGGGGTCACCAGCAGGAGGAAGGAGGTCCTGATTCCTCTATATAGATCTTTATATCACTAGAGGGGTCACCAGGGGGAGGAAGGAGGTCCTGATTCCTCTATATAGATCTTTATATCACTAGAGGGGTCACCAGCAGGAGGAAGGAGGTCCTGATTCCTCTATATAGATCTTTATACCACTAGAGGGATCACCAGCGGGAGGAAGGAGGTCCTGATTCCTCTATATAGATCTTTATACCACTAGAGGGGTCACCAGGGGGAGGAAGGAGGTCCTGATTCCTCTATATAGATCTTTATATCACTAGAGGGGTCACTAGCAGGAGGAAGGAGGTCCTGATTCCTCTATATAGATCTTTATATCACTAGAGGGGTCACCAGCAGGAGGAAGGAGGTCCTGATTCCTCTATATAGATCTTTATATCACTAGAGGGGTCACTAGCAGGAGGAAGGAGGTCCTGATTCCTCTATATATATAGATCTTTATATCACTAGAGGGGTCACCGGCAGGAGGAAGGAGGTCCTGATTCCTCTATATAGATCTTTATATCACTAGAGGGGTCACCAGCAGGAGGAAGGAGGTCTTGATTCCTCTATATAGATCTTTATATCACTAGAGGGGTCACCGGCAGGAGGAAGAAGGTCCTGATTCCTCTATATAGATCTTTATATCACTAGAGGGGTCACCAGCGGGAGGAAGGAGGTCCTGATTCCTCTATATAGATCTTTATATCACTAGAGGGGTCACCAGCAGGAGGAAGGAGGTCCTGATTCCTCTATATATATAGATCTTTATAT
Source organism: Lithobates septentrionalis (assembly GCA_037952835.1). Lineage (NCBI taxonomy): Eukaryota > Metazoa > Chordata > Amphibia > Anura > Ranidae > Lithobates > Lithobates septentrionalis. The sequence goes on from JBBDGP010003579.1 coordinate 88,796, forward strand.
CACTAGAGGGGTCACCGGCAGGAGGAAGGAGGTCCTGATTCCTCTATATAGATCTTTATATCACTAGAGGGATCACCAGCAGGAGGAAGGAGGTCCTGATTCCTCTATATAGATCTTTATATCACTAGAGGGATCACCAGCAGGAGGAAGGAGGTCCTGATTCCTCTATATAGATCTTTATATCACTAGAGGGGTCACCAGCAGGAGGAAGGAGGTCCTGATTCCTCTATATAGATCTTTATATCACTAGAGGGATCACCAGCGGGAGGAAGGAGGTCCTGATTCCTCTATATAGATCTTTATATCACTAGAGGGGTCACCAGCAGGAGGAAGGAGGTCCTGATTCCTCTATATAGATCTTTATATCACTAGAGGGGTCACCAGCAGGAGGAAGGAGGTCCTGATTCCTCTATATAGATCTTTATATCACTAGAGGGGTCACCGGCAGGAGGAAGGAGGTCCTGATTCCTCTATATAGATCTTTATATCACTAGAGGGATCACCAGGGGGAGGAAGGAGGTCCTGATTCCTCTATATAGATCTTTATATCACTAGAGGGGTCACCAGCAGGAGGAAGGAGGTCCTGATTCCTCTATATAGATCTTTATATCACTAGAGGGGTCACCAGCAGGAGGAAGGAGGTCCTGATTCCTCTATATAGATCTTTATATCACTAGAGGGATCACCGGCAGGAGGAGGGAGCTCCTGATTCCTCTATATAGATCTTTATATCACTAGAGGGGTCACCAGCAGGAGGAAGGAGGTCCCGATTCCTCTATATAGACCTTTATATCACTAGAGGGGTCACCAGCAGGAGGAAGGAGGTCCTGATTCCTCTATATAGATCTTTATATCACTAGAGGGATCACCGGCAGGAGGAAGGAGGTCCTGATTCCTCTATATAGATCTTTATATCACTAGAGGGGTCACCAGCAGGTGGAAGGAGGTCCTGATTCCTCTATATAGATCTTTATATCACTAGAGGGATCACCAGCGGGAGGAAGGAGGTCCTGATTCCTCTATATAGATCTTTATATCACTAGAGGGGTCACCAGCAGGAGGAAGGAGGTCCTGATTCCTCTATATAGATCTTTATATCACTAGAGGGGTCACCGGCAGGAGGAAGGAGGTCCTGATTCCTCTATATAGATCTTTATATCACTAGAGGGATCACCAGCAGGAGGAAGGAGGTCCTGATTCCTCTATATAGATCTTTATACCACTAGAGGGGTCACCAGCAGGAGGAAGGAGGTCCTGATTCCTCTATATAGATCTTTATATCACTAGAGGGGTCACCAGCAGGAGGAAGGAGGTCCTGATTCCTCTATATAGATCTTTATATCACTAGAGGGGTCACCAGCAGGAGGAAGGAGGTCCTGATTCCTCTATATAGATCTTTATATCACTAGAGGGGTCACCAGGGGGAGGAAGGAGGTCCTGATTCCTCTATATAGATCTTTATATCACTAGAGGGATCACCAGGGGGAGGAAGGAGGTCCTGATTCCTCTATAGAGATCTTTATATCACTAGAGGGGTCACCAGCAGGAGGAAGGAGGTCCTGATTCCTCTATATAGATCTTTATATCACTAGAGGGGTCACCAGCAGGAGGAAGGAGGTCCCGATTCCTCTATATAGATCTTTATATCACTAGAGGGATCACCAGCAGGAGGAAGGAGGTCCTGATTCCTCTATATAGATCTTTATATCACTAGAGGGATCACCGGCAGGAGGAAGGAGGTCCTGATTCCTCTATATAGATCTTTATATCACTAGAGGGGTCACCAGCGGGAGGAAGGAGGTCCTGATTCCTCTATATAGATCTTTATATCACTAGAGGGATCACCAGGGGGAGGAAGGAGGTCCTGATTCCTCTATATAGATCTTTATATCACTAGAGGGGTCACCGGCAGGAGGAAGGAGGTCCTGATTCCTCTATATAGATCTTTATATCACTAGAGGGGTCACCGGCAGGAGGAAGGAGGTCCTGATTCCTCTATATAGATCTTTATATCACTAGAGGGATCACCAGGGGGAGGAAGGAGGTCCTGATTCCTCTATATAGATCTTTATATCACTAGAGGGATCACCGGCAGGAGGAAGGAGGTCCTGATTCCTCTATATAGATCTTTATATCACTAGAGGGGTCACCGGCAGGAGGAAGGAGGTCCTGATTCCTCTATATAGATCTTTATATCACTAGAGGGATCACCGGCAGGAGGAAGGAGGTCCTGATTCCTCTATATAGATCTTTATATCACTAGAGGGATCACCAGGGGGAGGAAGGAGGTCCTGATTCCTCTATATAGATCTTTATATCACTAGAGGGGTCACCAGCAGGAGGAAGGAGGTCCTGATTCCTCTATATAGATCTTTATATCACTAGAGGGATCACCGGCAGGAGGAAGGAGGTCCTGATTCCTCTATATAGATCTTTATATCACTAGAGGGGTCACCAGCAGGAGGAAGGAGGTCCTGATTCCTCTATATAGATCTTTATATCACTAGAGGGGTCACCAGGGGGAGGAAGGAGGTCCTGATTCCTCTATATAGATCTTTATATCACTAGAGGGGTCACCAGCGGGAGGAAGGAGGTCCTGATTCCTCTATAGATGATTACAGATGCACCACTTGGTCATTTCCTCTATACTTCTCACACTATTGTACATTTAGAGTGGAGTGTCCCTTTTACTCCCGCTTTACAGTCATTGATATTAATCCCAGCAAATATCTCAGTGCTGTACATCTCCTGAGATCGCCATCTAGTGTACAAAGCCCAGAGACACTGCACAGTATACATAATATATACAGCAAGGAGATGTTGCCATCTAGTGGAGAGAGGACAATATCACACCAACCCATACTTATAGAGAAGGGTGAGAGTCTGGTGCCGTCCTATAAGGACGGTACACAACAGGGCGGAGTCCCGGGACTATCAGGGTGGAGTATTGTTCCCCATAACACTGCTTGGATTATTATATAAAGTGGAATAAATCCCAGAAAGGTCCCAACATACAACACAATCATCTGGAAATCTCCACTCTATATCATCAGAAAGGTGTCCTTGAGCTCCAGTCAGTGATGGTGCCTAGGCTGTGATGAGGCCATCAGTCTGCTGCAGGCAGGGTAAGCATTTCCTCAGTCTCCCCTCCCCCAGTGATCAGACCGTACATTGTAACTTTGTAGCGAGTCACAAGGTGAGAGGCTGCAGCAGGGGCCGATCTGTGTCAGACATTTGTGGACACATCCAAGAACTGTCTCACCTATGAAGACAGGTACACTTTAACAATGAGCTGAGCAGGACCAGTCATTGCCAGGAGATATGAAAAGGATGGGGGGGAGTCACCGACCGGCAAAGCTTCCGCCCATCACCCTCCACTACCTAAAGATAACTCATAGTACAAAAGTGGGGAGCGGGCCGCCGGGCCATGTCTACAAAGGAAGGGGGGGCGCTGGGGCCAGGTGTGCGGAGGTGGTCTGGGGGTAACAATCTGCCAGGGCCATGCCCGCAGGGCAAGGTGGGGGGGGGATGGTCCGCCTCAGCCATGCCTGCAGGTGAGAGAGGGGGAATGGTCCGCCTGTGCCATGCCCACAGGGGGAAGGGGGGGTGGAATGGTCCGCCAGGACCATGTCTCGGGGAGTAAGGGGGGGTGGAATGGTCCGCCTCAGCCATGCCTGCAGGTGAGAGAGGGGGAATGGTCCGCCTGGGCCATGCCCACAGGGGAGGGGGGGTGGAATGGTCCGCCTCAGCCATGCCCGCAGGTGAGAGAGGGGGAATGGTCCGCCTGGGCCATGCCCACAGGGGAGGGGGGGGGGTGGTGGAATGGTCCGCCAGGACCATGTCTCGGGAGTAAGGGGGTGGAATGGTCCGCCAGGACCATGTCTCGGGGAGTAAGGGGGTGGAATGGTCCGCCAGGACCATGTCTCGGGGAGTAAGGGGGTGGAATGGTCCGCCAGGACCATGTCTCGGGGAGTAAGGGGGTGGAATGGTCCGCCAGGACCATGTCTCGGGGAGTAAGGGGGTGGAATGGTCCGCCAGGACCATGTCTCGGGGAGTAAGGGGGTGGAATGGTCCGCCAGGACCATGTCTCGGGGAGTAAGGGGGTGGAATGGTCCGCCAGGACCATGTCTCGGGGAGTAAGGGGGTGGAATGGTCCGCCAGGACCATGTCTCGGGGAGTAAGGGGGTGGAATGGTCCGCCAGGACCATGTCTCGGGGAGTAAGGGGGTGGAATGGTCCGCCAGGACCATGTCTCGGGGAGTAAGGGGGTGGAATGGTCCGCCAGGACCATGTCTCGGGGAGTAAGGGGGTGGAATGGTCCGCCAGGACCATGTCTCGGGGAGTAAGGGGGTGGAATGGTCCGCCAGGACCATGTCTCGGGGAGTAAGGGGGTGGAATGGTCCGCCAGGACCATGTCTCGGGGAGTAAGGGGGTGGAATGGTCCGCCAGGACCATGTCTCGGGGAGTAAGGGGGTGGAATGGTCCGCCAGGACCATGTCTCGGGGAGTAAGGGGGTGGAATGGTCCGCCAGGACCATGTCTCGGGGAGTAAGGGGGTGGAATGGTCCGCCAGGACCATGTCTCGGGGAGTAAGGGGGTGGAATGGTCCGCCAGGACCATGTCTCGGGGAGTAAGGGGGTGGAATGGTCCGCCAGGACCATGTCTCGGGGAGTAAGGGGGTGGAATGGTCCGCCAGGACCATGTCTCGGGGAGTAAGGGGGTGGAATGGTCCGCAAAGATCATGTCTCGGGGAGTAAGGGGGTGGAATGGTCCGCCAGGACCATGTCTGGGGGAGTAAGGGGGTGGAATGGTCCGCCAGGACCATGTCTCGGGGAGTAAGGGGGTGGAATGGTCCGCCAGGACCATGTCTGGGGGAGTAAGGGGGTGGAATGGTCTGCCAGGACCATGTCTCGGGGAGTAAGGGGGTGGAATGGTCCGCCAGGACCATGTCTCGGGGAGTAAGGGGGTGGAATGGTCCGCCAGGACCATGTCTGGGGGAGTAAGGGGGTGGAATGGTCTGCCAGGACCATGTCTCGGGGAGTAAGGGGGTGGAATGGTCCGCCAGGACCATGTCTGGGGGAGTAAGGGGGTGGAATGGTCTGCCAGGACCATGTCTCGGGGAGTAAGGGGGTGGAATGGTCTGCCAGGACCATGTCTCGGGGAGTAAGGGGGTGGAATGGTCCGCCAGGACCATGTCTGGGGGAGTAAGGGGGTGGAATGGTCTGCCAGGACCATGTCTCGGGGAGTAAGGGGGTGGAATGGTCCGCCAGGACCATGTCTCGGGGAGTAAGGGGGTGGAATGGTCCGCCAGGACCATGTCTGGGGGAGTAAGGGGGTGGAATGGTCTGCCAGGACCATGTCTCGGGGAGTAAGGGGGTGGAATGGTCCGCCAGGACCATGTCTGGGGGAGTAAGGGGGTGGAATGGTCCGCAAAGATCATGTCTCAGGGAGTAAGGGGGTGGAATGGTCTGCCAGGACCATGTCTCGAGGAGTAAGGGGGTGGAATGGTCTGCCAGGACCATGTCTCGAGGAGTAAGGGGGTGGAATGGTCTGCCAGGACCATGTCTCGAGGAGTAAGGGGGTGGAATGGTCTGCCAGGACCATGTCTGGGGGAGTAAGGGGGTGGAATGGTCCGCCAGGACCATGTCTCGGGGAGTAAGGGGGTGGAATGGTCTGCCAGGACCATGTCTCGGGGAGTAAGGGGGTGGAATGGTCTGCCAGGACCATGTCTCGAGGAGTAAGGGGGTGGAATGGTCTGCCAGGACCATGTCTCGGGGAGTAAGGGGGTGGAATGGTCCGCCAGGACCATGTCTCGGGGAGTAAGGGGGTGGAATGGTCCGCCAGGACCATGTCTGGGGGAGTAAGGGGGTGGAATGGTCCGCAAAGATCATGTCTCAGGGAGTAAGGGGGTGGAATGGTCTGCCAGGACCATGTCTCGAGGAGTAAGGGGGTGGAATGGTCTGCCAGGACCATGTCTCGGGGAGTAAGGGGGTGGAATGGTCCGCCAGGACCATGTCTCGGGGAGTAAGGGGGTGGAATGGTCTGCCAGGACCATGTCTCGGGGAGTAAGGGGGTGGAATGGTCCGCCAGGACCATGTCTGGGGGAGTAAGGGGGTGGAATGGTCTGCCAGGACCATGTCTCGGGGAGTAAGGGGGTGGAATGGTCCGCCAGGACCATGTCTCGGGGAGTAAGGGGGTGGAATGGTCCGCCAGGACCATGTCTGGGGGAGTAAGGGGGTGGAATGGTCTGCCAGGACCATGTCTCGGGGAGTAAGGGGGTGGAATGGTCCGCCAGGACCATGTCTGGGGGAGTAAGGGGGTGGAATGGTCCGCAAAGATCATGTCTCAGGGAGTAAGGGGGTGGAATGGTCTGCCAGGACCATGTCTCGAGGAGTAAGGGGGTGGAATGGTCTGCCAGGACCATGTCTCGAGGAGTAAGGGGGTGGAATGGTCTGCCAGGACCATGTCTCGAGGAGTAAGGGGGTGGAATGGTCTGCCAGGACCATGTCTGGGGGAGTAAGGGGGTGGAATGGTCCGCCAGGACCATGTCTCGGGGAGTAAGGGGGTGGAATGGTCTGCCAGGACCATGTCTCGGGGAGTAAGGGGGTGGAATGGTCTGCCAGGACCACGTCTCGAGGAGTAAGGGGGTGGAATGGTCTGCCAGGACCATGTCTCGGGGAGTAAGGGGGTGGAATGGTCCGCCAGGACCATGTCTCGGGGAGTAAGGGGGTGGAATGGTCCGCCAGGACCATGTCTGGGGGAGTAAGGGGGTGGAATGGTCCGCAAAGATCATGTCTCAGGGAGTAAGGGGGTGGAATGGTCTGCCAGGACCATGTCTCGAGGAGTAAGGGGGTGGAATGGTCTGCCAGGACCATGTCTCGGGGAGTAAGGGGGTGGAATGGTCTGCCAGGACCATGTCTCGGGGAGTAAGGGGGTGGAATGGTCCGCCAGGACCATGTCTGGGGGAGTAAGGGGGTGGAATGGTCCGCCAGGACCATGTCTCGAGGAGTAAGGGGGTGGAATGGTCTGCCAGGACCATGTCTCGGGGAGTAAGGGGGTGGAATGGTCTGCCAGGACCATGTCTCGGGGAGTAAGGGGGTGGAATGGTCCGCCAGGACCATGTCTCGGGGAGTAAGGGGGTGGAATGGTCCGCCAGGACCATGTCTGGGGGAGTAAGGGGGTGGAATGGTCCGCAAAGATCATGTCTCAGGGAGTAAGGGGGTGGAATGGTCTGCCAGGACCATGTCTCGGGGAGTAAGGGGGTGGAATGGTCTGCCAGGACCATGTCTCGAGGAGTAAGGGGGTGGAATGGTCTGCCAGGACCATGTCTCGGGGAGTAAGGGGGTGGAATGGTCTGCCAGGACCATGTCTCGGGGAGTAAGGGGGTGGAATGGTCCGCCAGGACCATGTCTCGGGGAGTAAGGGGGTGGAATGGTCCGCCAGGACCATGTCTGGGGGAGTAAGGGGGTGGAATGGTCTGCCAGGACCATGTCTCGGGGAGTAAGGGGGTGGAATGGTCCGCCAGGACCATGTCTCAGGGAGTAAGGGGGTGGAATGGTCCGCCAGGACCATGTCTCGGGGAGTAGAGGAGGGGGGTAGCAGTCCACCGGGGCCATGTCTGTGGGGGAAGAATACAGTGATGAGTGACTGGAGGATGGTAGAGGGGAGGCGCAGGTGTTGGGGGCTTAGGGGCCCATTTTATCTTCCAATGTTGGGGCCCCTTTCCTGGAGCTCCTCACTATCTCCAGGTAGAAGAGAGGACTATCCCCCTCCTTGTCCTCCCTCCGACAGGGAGATCAGCTTCCTGTCCCTTGTGCTGATCCTGCAGCTTCTGATTCATATACCGGGTACAATCACGGGACAGAGTGGATACCACCACTCTGGGAAGGAGAAGTCGGTAATGGGGGCCCATGGCTTCCTCCGGGGCCAATAGACTTGGTGCATTTTTCCTCCACAACAGCGACATCTCCCAAGTCAGAGTCCCGGGGAAGTGGGTACAGAGGGACACGCTGCCAAGCAGAGCTTCTACCCGGAACAGTCACTCCAAAACGGGCACCACCCCGTGGACAGAAAAAAAGCATTCCAGGTAATAAAAACAAAACCTTTTTATTGTGACCAGAGGAGGAAAACCCAGAATTCATTGCATAACACCATCTCATTATTCTGCCACGCCCTCCCAGAGGCCATGTCTTCTAAGAGACCACGCCCTCCCAGCGGCCATGTCTTCTAAGAGACCACGCCCTCCCAGCGGCCATGTCTTCTAAGAGACCACGCCCTCCCAGCGGCCATGTCTTCTAAGAGACCACGCCCTCCCAGCGGCCATGTCTTCTAAGAGACCACGCCCTCCCAGCGGCCATGTCTTCTAAGAGACCACGCCCTCCCAGAGGCCATGTCTTCTAAGAGACCACAATCTCCAAGAGGCCATGTCTTCTAAGAGACCACAATCTCCAAGAGGCCATGTCTTCTAAGAGACCACAATCTCCAAGAGGCCATGTCTTCTAAGAGACCACAATCTCCAAGAGGCCATGTCTTCTAAGAGACAACGCCCTCCCAGAGGCCATGTCTTCTAAGGGACCACGCTCTCCCAGAGGCCATGTCTTCTAAGAGACCACACCCTCCCAGAGGCCATGTCTTCTAAGAGACCACACCCTCCCAGAGGCCATGTCTTCTAAGAGACCACGCCCTCCCAGAGGCCATGTCTTCTAAGAGACCACAATCTCCAAGAGGCCATGTCTTCTAAGAGACCACAATCTCCAAGAGGCCATGTCTTCTAAGAGACCACAATCTCCAAGAGGCCATGTCTTCTAAGAGACCACAATCTCCAAGAGGCCATGTCTTCTAAGAGACCACGCTCTACCAGAGGCCATGTCTTCTAAGAGACCACGCCCACCCAGAGGCCATGTCTTCTAAGAGACCACAATCTCCAAGAGGCCATGTCTTCTAAGAGACCACAATCTCCAAGAGGCCATGTCTTCTAAGAGACCACAATCTCCAAGAGGCCATGTCTTCTAAGAGACCACAATCTCCAAGAGGCCATGTCTTCTAAGAGACAACGCCCTCCCAGAGGCCATGTCTTCTAAGGGACCACGCTCTCCCAGAGGCCATGTCTTCTAAGAGACCACACCCTCCCAGAGGCCATGTCTTCTAAGAGACCACACCCTCCCAGAGGCCATGTCTTCTAAGAGACCACGCCCTCCCAGAGGCCATGTCTTCTAAGAGACCACGTCTAAGAGACCACGCCCTCCCAGAGGCCATGTCTTCTAAGAGACCACGCCCTCCCAGAGGCCATGTCTTCTAAGAGACCACGCTCTCCCAGAGGCCATGTCTTCTAAGAGACCACGCCCTCCCAGAGGCCATGTCTTCTAAGAGACAACGCCCTCCCAGAGGCCATGTCTTCTAAGAGACCACGCCCTCCCAGAGGCCATGTCTTCTAAGAGACCACGCCCTCCCAGAGGCCATGTCTTCTAAGAGACCACGCCCACCCAGAGGCCATGTCTTCTAAGAGACCACAATCTCCAAGAGGCCATGTCTTCTAAGAGACCACAATCTCCAAGAGGCCATGTCTTCTAAGGGACCACGCTCTCCCAGAGGCCATGTCTTCTAAGAGACCACACCCTCCCAGAGGCCACGTCTTCTAAGAGACCACGCCCTCCCAGAGGCCACGTCTTCTAAGAGACCACGCCCTCCCAGAGGCCACGTCTTCTAAGAGACCACGCCCTCCCAGAGGCCACGTCTTCTAAGAGACCACGCCCTCCCAGAGGCCACGTCTTCTAAGAGACCACGCCCTCCCAGAGGCCACGTCTTCTAAGAGACCACGCCCTCCCAGAGGCCACGTCTTCTAAGAGACCACGCCCTCCCAGAGGCCACGTCTTCTAAGAGACCACAATCTCCAAGAGGCCATGTCTTCTAAGAGACCACAATCTCCAAGAGGCCAGGTCTTCTAAGAGACCACACCCTCCCAGAGGCCATGTCTTCTAAGAGACCACAATCTCCCAGAGGCCATGTCTTCTAAGAGACCACAATCTCCAAGAGGCCATGTCTTCTAAGAGACCACGCTCTCCAAGAGGCCATGTCTTCTAAGAGACTACGCCCTCCCAGAGGCCATGTCTTCTAAGAGACCACGCTCTCCAAGAGGCCATGTCTTCTAAGAGACTACGCCCTCCAGAGGCCATGTCTTCTAAGAGACCACGCCCTCCCAGAGGCCATGTCTTCTAAGAGACCACGCTCTCCAAGAGGCCATGTCTTCTAAGAGACTACGCCCTCCCAGAGGCCATGTCTTCTAAGAGACTACGCCCTCCCAGAGGCCATGTCTTCTAAGAGACCACGCCCTCCCAGAGGCCATGTCTTCTAAGAGACCCCTCCCAGCGGCCATGTCTTCTAAGAGACCACGCCCTCCCAGCGGCCATGTCTTCTAAGAGACCACGCCCTCCCAGAGGCCATGTCTTCTAAGAGACCACAATCTCCAAGAGGCCATGTCTTCTAAGAGACCACAATCTCCAAGAGGCCATGTCTTCTAAGAGACCACGCTCTCCCAGAGGCCATGTCTTCTAAGAGACCACGCCCTCCCAGAGGCCATGTCTTCTAAGAGACCACGCCCTCCCAGAGGCCATGTCTTCTAAGAGACCACGCCCACCCAGAGGCCATGTCTTCTAAGAGACCACGCTCTCCAAGAGGCCATGTCTTCTAAGAGACCACGCTCTCCAAGAGGCCATGTCTTCTAAGAGACCACGCTCTCCAAGAGGCCATGTCTTCTAAGAGACTACGCCCTCCCAGAGGCCATGTCTTCTAAGAGACCACGCCCTCCCCAGAGGCCATGTCTTCTAAGAGACCACGCTCTCCAAGAGGCCATGTCTTCTAAGAGACCACAATCTCCAGAGGCCATGTCTTCTAAGAGACCACAATCTCCAAGAGGCCATGTCTTCTAAGAGACCACGCCCTCCCAGAGGCCATGTCTTCTAAGAGACCACGCCCTCCCAGAGGCCATGTCTTCTAAGAGACCACAATGTCCCAGAGGCCATGTCTTCTAAGAGAACACGCCCTCCCAGAGGCCATGTCTTCTAAGAGACCACGCCCTCCCAGAGGCCATGTCTTCTAAGAGACCACGCTCTCCAAGAGGCCATGTCTTCTAAGAGACTACGCCCTCCCAGAGGCCATGTCTTCTAAGAGACCACGCCCTCCCAGCGGCCATGTCTTCTAAGAGACCACGCCCTCCCAGCGGCCATGTCTTCTAAGAGACCACGCCCTCCCAGCGGCCATGTCTTCTAAGAGACCACGCCCTCCCAGCGGCCATGTCTTCTAAGAGACCACAATCTCCAAGAGGCCATGTCTTCTAAGAGACCACAATCTCCAAGAGGCCATGTCTTCTAAGAGACCACGCTCTCCCAGAGGCCATGTCTTCTAAGAGACCACGCCCTCCCAGAGGCCATGTCTTCTAAGAGACCACGCCCTCCCAGAGGCCATGTCTTCTAAGAGGCCACGCCCACCCAGAGGCCATGTCTTCTAAGAGACCACGCTCTCCAAGAGGCCATGTCTTCTAAGAGACCACGCTCTCCAAGAGGCCATGTCTTCTAAGAGACCACGCTCTCCAAGAGGCCATGTCTTCTAAGAGACTACGCCCTCCCAGAGGCCATGTCTTCTAAGAGACCACGCCCTCCCAGAGGCCATGTCTTCTAAGAGACCACGCTCTCCAAGAGGCCATGTCTTCTAAGAGACCACAATCTCCAAGAGGCCATGTCTTCTAAGAGACCACAATCTCCAAGAGGCCATGTCTTCTAAGAGAACACGCCCTCCCAGAGGCCATGTCTTCTAAGAGACCACAATGTCCCAGAGGCCATGTCTTCTAAGAGACCACACCCCCCTTGATGGCCGTGTCTTCTTGAAGGCCAGAACGAATAGACCACACCCTCCCAGAGGCCATGTAATCTAGGAAACCACACCCCCTTGATGGCAGTGTCTTCTTGAAGGCAAGAACAAATAGACCACCACTCTAAGATACCACACCCTCCAGGGACAATGCTAAGAGACCACACCCTCTTGGTGACCATGTCTTCTTGAAGGCCACAATAGACCACATCTTCCCAGAGGCCACCTTTTATGAGACCACATCCTCTTGATGGCCGTCCTATGAAATCACATCCTCTCGGAGGGCACGCCTTTTAATAAACCACATCTTCCTAAGAGGCCAACCCACTGGCCAGTCAGGAACCTCCATGTCACTTGTCCTGGGATATAAAATTGAAGAGAAGGCGGAGTCTCCGGTCCTGCGGTCCTTCATGGTGGGATGCAGGGAGGGCACCGGCAGGTTGGGGGTCCCCAGGAGAAATCATCGGAATATAAATAGCTGCAAGGTTCTGACTCCACCCTCCCACAATCTGTCCAATCAGTCTGATAAATTGATCTGTATGTACATATGAACACGTATGACGGTACAAAGTCTCTCTTGTGCGTCCGTCACCTGCGCTTCTCCCTTACACTGTATGACAGGAGGAGGGGGGCCGGCTGAAAAACACAAAACACCAAAATCACAAAGCTGAGTCTGTCCCGGGGGCCAAAACTTAATCTGAGGACCCCCCCAAAACTGCAGAGGAGACACCCCTCCCCCCACCTCATAGAGGACAAAGGTCACCCCAACTTACCTTCCCATACCAATGTGTCAGCCAGAGCCTCTTCATGGTCATGTTGTCTGGTAGAGCTTTATTCTCAAATAACACCTGAACCTGCAACACAGACAGTTCATCGACATGTGAATCCGGTGTACCCAACCCCCCCACCCACTCATGTGAACCCACATCCACCCCAACCCCCCCCCCCCACCCACCCACATCCACCCCCAACCCCCCCACCCACTCATGTGAACCCACATCCACCCCACCCCCCCCCCCACCCACTCATGTGAACCCACATCCACCCCAACCCCCCCACCCACTCATGTGAACCCACATCCACCCCAACCCCCCCCCACCCACTCATGTGAACCCACATCCACCCCCAACCCCCCCCCACCCACTCATGTGAACCCACATCCACCCCAACCCCCCCCCCCCACCCACTCATGTGAACCCACATCCACCCCAACCCCCCCCCCCCACCCACTCATGTGAACCCACATCCACCCCAACCCCCCCCACCCACTCATGTGAACCCACATCCACCCCAACCCCCCCCCCCACCCACTCATGTGAACCCACATCCACCCCAACCCCCCCACCCACTCATGTGAACCCACATCCACCCAACCCCCCCCCCACCCACTCATGTGAACCCACATCCACCCCAACCCCCCCCACCCACTCATGTGAACCCACATCCACCCCAACCCCCCCCCCACCCACTCATGTGAACCCACATCCACCCCAACCCCCCCACCCACTCATGTGAACCCACATCCACCCCAACCCCCCCCCCACCCACTCATGTGAACCCACATCCACCCCAACCCCCCCCCACCCACTCATGTGAACCCACATCCACCCCAACCCCCCCCCCCCCACCCACTCATGTGAACCCACATCCACCCCAACCCCCCCCCCCCACCCACGTGAACCCACATCCACCCCAACCCCCCCCACCCACTCATGTGAACCCACATCCACCCCAACCCCCCCCCCACCCACTCATGTGAACCCACATCCACCCCAACCCCCCCACCCACTCATGTGAACCCACATCCACCCCAACCCCCCCCCACCCACTCATGTGAACCCACATCCACCCCAACCCCCCCCACCCACTCATGTGAACCCACATCCACCCCAACCCCCCCCACCCACTCATGTGAACCCACATCCACCCCCAACCCCCCCCCCACCCACTCATGTGAACCCACATCCACCCCCAACCCCCCCCACCCACTCATGTGAACCCACATCCACCCCAACCCCCCCCACCCACTCATGTGAACCCACATCCACCCCAACCCCCCCCACCCACTCATGTGAACCCACATCCACCCCAACCCCCCCACCCACTCATGTGAACCCACATCCACCCAACCCCCCCCCCCACCCACTCATGTGAACCCACATCCACCCCAACCCCCCCCCCACCCACTCATGTGAACCCACATCCACCCCAACCACTCATGTGAACCCACATCCACCCCAACCCCCCCCCACTCATGTGAACCCACATCCACCCCAACCCCCACCCCACCCACTCATGTGAACCCACATCCACCCCAACCTCCCCACCCACTCCCTATTTCTCAATTCCCATTAACCTCTACCCACAACCCATCCATCTTCTCCCCATTGCTTCACTCCCATCAACTCCCTAACTCTATCCTAACCCAACAACCCCCGCCTAGGACCTCCTACCTCTACCCCAACCCATCCATCCCCCACCTAGGACCTCCTACCTCTACCCCAACCCATCCATCCATCCCCCACCTAGGACCCTCCTACCTCTACCCCAACCCATCCATCCCCCACCTAGGACCTCCTACCTCTATCCCAACCCATCCACCCCCCACCTAGGACCTCCTACCTCTATCCCAACTCATCCATCCCCCACCTAGGACCTCCTACCTCTATCCCAACCCATCCACCCCCCACCTAGGACCTCCTAACTCTATCCAAACCCATCCACCCCCCACCTAGGACCTCCTACCTCTATCCCAACCCATCCACCCCCCACCTAGGACCTCCTACCTCTACCCCAACCCATCCATCCCCCACCTAGGACCTCCTACCTCTATCCCAGCCCAACCCATCCATCCCCCACCTAGGACCTCCTACCTCTATCCTAAACCATCCATCACCCACCTAGGACCTCCTACCTCTATCCCAACCCATCCATCCATCCCCCACCTAGGACCTCCTACCTCTATCCCAACCCATCCATCCATCCCCCACCTAGGACCTCCTACCTCTATCCCAACCCATTCATCCATCCCCCACCTAGGACCTCCTACCTCTACCCCAACCCATCCATCCCCCACGTAGGACCTCCTACCTCTATCCCAACCGATCCATCCCCCACCTAGGACCTCCTACCTCTATCCCAACCCATCCACCCCCCACCTAGGACCTCCTACCTCTATCCCAGCCCAACCCATCCATCCCCCACCTAGGACCTCCTACCTCTATCCCAGCCCAACCCATCCATCCCCCACCTAGGACCTCCTACCTCTATCCTAAACCATCCATCACCCACCTAGGACCTCCTACCTCTATCCCAACCCATCCATCCATCCCCCACCTAGGACCTCCTACCTCTATCCCAACCCATCCATACCCCACCTAGGACCTCCTACCTCTACCCACAACCCATCCATCCCCCACCTAGGACCTCCTACCTCTATCCCAACCCATCCATCCCCACCTAGGACCTCCTACCTCTACCCACAACCCATCCATCCCCCACCTAGGACCTCCTACCTCTACCCCAACCCATCCATCCCCCACCTAGGACCTCCTACCTCTACCCCAACCCATCCATCCCCCACCTAGGACCTCCTACCTCTACCCACAACCCATCTATCCCAACCCATCCATCTTCTCCCCATTGCTTCACTCCCATCAACTCCCTAACTCTATCCTAACCCAACAACCCCCCGCCTAGGACCCCCTACCTCTACCCCAACCCATCCATCCCCCGCCTAGGACCTTCTACCTCTACTCCAACCGATCCACCCCCCACCTAGGACCCCCTACCTCTACCCCAACCCATCCATCCCCGCCTAGGACCTTCTACCTCTACTCCAACCGATCCACCCCCCCACCTAGGACCCCCTACCTCTACCCCAACCCATCCATCCCCCACCTAGGACCTCCTACCTCTACCCCAACCCATCCATCCATCCCCCACCTAGGACCTCCTACCTCTACCCCAACCCATCCATCCCCCACCTAGGACCTCCTACCTCTACCCCAACCCATCCATCCATCCCCCACCTAGGACCTCCTACCTCTACCCCAACCCATCCATCCCCCACCTAGGACCTCCTACCTCTATCCCAACCCATCCCACCCCCCACCTAGGACCTCCTACCTCTATCCCAACCCATCCATCCCCCACCTAGGACCTCCTACCTCTACCCCAACCCATCCATCCCCCACCTAGGACCTCCTACCTCTATCCCAGCCCAACCCATCCATCCCCCACCTAGGACCTCCTACCTCTATCCCAGACCAACTTATCCATCCCCCAACTAGGACCTCCTACCTCTATCCCAACCCATCCATCACCCACCTAGGACCTCCTACCTCTACCCCAACCCATCCATCCCCCACCTAGGACCTCCTACCTCTATCCCAGCCCAACCCATCCATCCCCCACCTAGGACCTCCTACCTCTATCCCAGACCAACTTATCCATCCCCCACCTAGGACCTCCTACCTCTATCCCAACCCATCCATCACCCACCTAGGACCTCCTACCTCTACCCCAACCCATCCATCCCCCACCTAGGACCTCCTACCTCTATCCCAGCCCAACCCATCCATCCCCCACCTAGGACCTCCTACCTCTATCCCAGCCCAACCCATCCATCCCCCACCTAGGACCTCCTACCTCTATCCCAACCCATCCATCACCCACCTAGGACCTCCTACCTCTACCCCACCCATCCATCCCCCACCTAGGACCTCCTACCTCTATCCCAACCCATCCACCCCCACCTAGGACCTCCTACCTCTATCCCAACCCATCCACCCCCCACCTAGGACCTCCTACCTCTATCCCAGCCCAACCCATCCACCCCCACCTAGGACCTCCTACCTCTATCCCAGCCCAACCCATCCATCCCCCACCTAGGACCTCCTACCTCTATCCCAACAACGCCCGCCTAGGACCTCCTACCTCTATCCTAAACCATCCATCACCCACCTAGGACCTCCTACCTCTATCCCAACCCATCCACCCCCCACCTAGGACCTACTACCTCTATCCCAGCCAACCCATCCATCCCCCACCTAGGACCTCCTACCTCTATCCCAACAACGCCCGCCTAGGACCTTCTACCTCTATCCTAAACCATCCATCACCCACCTAGGACCTCCTACCTCTATCCCAACCGATCCATCCCCCACCTAGGACCTCCTACCTCTATCCCAACCCATCCACCCCCCACCTAGGACCTCCTACCTCTATCCCAACCCATCCAATCCCCCACCTAGGACCTCCTACCTCTATCCCAACCCATCCATCCCCCACCTAGGACCTCCTACCTCTATCCCAACCCATCCACCCCCACCTAGGACCTCCTACCTCTATCCCAACCCATCCATCCCCCACCTAGGACCTCCTACCTCTATCCCAACCCATCCATCCCCCACCTAGGACCTCCTACCTCTATCCCAACAACGCCCGCCTAGGACCTCCTACCTCTATCCTAAACCATCCATCACCCACCTAGGACCTCCTACCTCTATCCCAACCCATCCATCCCCCACCTAGGACCTCCTACCTCTATCCTAACCATCCATCACCCACCTAGGACCTCCTACCTCTATCCCAACCCATCCATCCATCCCCCACCTAGGACCTCCTACCTCTACCCACAACCCATCCATCCCCCACCTAGGACCTCCTACCTCTATCCACAACCCATCCATCTTCTCCCCATTGCTTCACTCCCATCAACTCCCTAACTCTATCCTAACCAACAACCCCCCGCCTAGGACCTCCTACCTCTACCCCAACCCATCCATCCCCCACCTAGGACCTCCTACCTCTACCCCAACCCATCCATCCATCCCCACCTAGGACCTCCTACCTCTACCCCAACCCATCCATCCCCCACCTAGGACCTCCTACCTCTATCCCAACCCATCCACCCCCCACCCTAGGACCTCCTACCTCTATCCCAACTCATCCATCCCCCACCTAGGACCTCCTACCTCTATCCCAACCCATCCACCCCCACCTAGGACCTCCTACCTCTATCCCAACCCATCCACCCCCACCTAGGACCTCCTACCTCTATCCCAACCCATCCACCCCCCACCTAGGACCTCCTACCTCTACCCCAACCCATCCATCCATCCATCCATCCCCCGCCTAGGACCTCCTACCTCTACCCCAACCCATTCATCCATCCCCCACCTAGGACCTCCTACCTCTACCCCAACCCATCCATCCCCCACGTAGGACCTCCTACCTCTATCCCAACCGATCCATCCCCCACCTAGGACCTCCTACCTCTATCCCAACCCATCCACCCCCCACCTAGGACCTCCTACCTCTATCCCAGCCCAACCCATCCATCCCCCACCTAGGACCTCCTACCTCTATCCCAGCCCAACCCATCCATCCCCCACCTAGGACCTCCTACCTCTATCCTAAACCATCCATCACCCACCTAGGACCTCCTACCTCTATCCCAACCCATCCATCCATCCCCCACCTAGGACCTCCTACCTCTATCCCCAACCCATCCATCCCCCACCTAGGACCTCCTACCTCTACCCACAACCCATCCATCCCCCACCTAGGACCTCCTACCTCTATCCCAACCCATCCATCCCCCACCTAGGACCTCCTACCTCTACCCACAACCCATCCATCCCCCACCTAGGACCTCCTACCTCTACCCCAACCCATCCATCCCCCACCTAGGACCTCCTACCTCTACCACAACCCATCTATCCCAACCCATCCATCTTCTCCCCATTGCTTCACTCCCATCAACTCCCTAACTCTATCCTAACCCAACAACCCCCGCCTAGGACCCCCTACCTCTACCCCAACCCATCCATCCCCCGCCTAGGACCTTCTACCTCTACTCCAACCGATCCACCCCCCCACCTAGGACCCCTACCTCTACCCCAACCCATCCATCCCCCGCCTAGGACCTTCTACCTCTACTCCAACCGATCCACCCCTCGCCTAGGACCTCCTACCTCTACCCCCAACCCATCCATCCATCCCCCACCTAGGACCTCCTACCTCTACCCCAACCCATCCATCCCCCACCTAGGACCTCCTACCTCTACCCCAACCCATCCATCCA